>JALIZH010023895.1:0-41043 GCA_030522465.1 Rhipicephalus appendiculatus | reverse complement strand
GAAGAAAATGGCTGCCTTTTCAGTTGCCAAGGGAAATGGTCGTGTGGGTTGCTCCTGTTCAGCCGCAGTCACTGGGCGTAGACGTGGAGATGTGGAGCGCATTCGGCCTGCACTCGTTTCTTGCTCCATCACAGCGGGCTCCTTGCGTGAGCTTGCAAAAACTGATGGAACAACAAGAAAAAAAAAAAATTTGTGCTGGCTGACAAGAATGCCACTGTCACCTAGTGGACGCAGGTGTGTTTCCCTAAAGCCTGCTTGTGCTACTGGCCGCATTTTTCTTGCATCTTTTGTTTTCCTTCTCCGTGGTTGAAGCTCTGTGTCTCTAGACTCTGCCACTTGAAGTGCCTCCGTTGGCGCATGCCACTTTCGTGACATTATTCGGTCGCCCGCGGACACCCGTCGCAACGGGAGGTACCACCTCATAAGTATTTCTCGCTCTGTTGTACATGCACCACAGTGGAATATATTTACGCACCGGTTGGCGCTGTCGTCGAGGGTGCGCTCCATCCACTGGGTGGCCTGCGTGGCGAGCGGGTCAGACACAAGCGCCATCAGGTGGCGCGAGAGGGCGCAGCACCGCTCGCTCCGCATCGGGTTGCGCTTGTACGGCATCGCGGAGGAGCCAATCTGAGTCTTCTCGAAGGGCTCCTCGACTTCCTTCATGTGTGCCAGCAGCCGGAGGTCGGTGCAGATCTATGCACAAGATGACATGGTGAGAAAGAGATGAGTACCCAAGTGAAACATTTTACACTGTGAAACAGCGAAACAGTTTAGACTGATAAATTATTCTTTAGAAGCTGTAACCCCCCCCTATAAAGGTGGTTTCACTGCAGTGGAGGGATGCTATACCGTGAATACACCTTTCCAGGAAACACCTGCACTGCCGCGAAGCTCCACTTCAAGGTTAAATGAACATATTACCCTCACATCGATTCTTCATTTTTAATGTTTAAAAGCTTGTTATACTGGTTTATATGCTCTAAGAATAGTAAGTTTTAAAACGTAACACATTTTACAGGTTAATCACCTGCATGTTAACACCTCTCAATGTGGTCAGAGTTTCCTACAATATTTACAAGAGGGAACAGTGTCACTGCGATCATTTAGTCACCATAGGAATGACGGGTAGTACCATATTTACTTGAATGTAACGAGAGTTTTTTTCCAGATTTTCACTACCTAAAGTCGACCCTCGCTTTACAATCGAATACCAAAATAACCATTTTTTTCTTCCTGGACGCAATGAAAAGTCACCCCTCGCCTTACAACTGCACTCGTGTTACAATAGAGTAAATACGGTACGCAGATTTGCCTAGTCTTCGTGCTTGCGGCAACGCAGTAGTGGCTTTGTTTATTGTTATGTTTTGGCTTTTGCTTTGGATGAAACAATGGGTCGTCATGAACCTTGCGAGACAATATTTTGGACTGGTGAGCATAAAAGGGGTAATGTGGTGTAGTGGGACTACTGAACCTTTTGAACACTAATTACTAGTTTTAAAAGTCAGAAAACCACACTGAGCCGAAAGACCGAACGTTTAGGCAAATCCATGTACTACAGGCCATTCTCATGCTGGCAGAAGTGCCATGCATTGCAATTCCCATGGACACAAGCGCCAGATTTCTCTCTAGTGTATTACAGTAAAAACTCGTTAATTCAAACTTCGAAGGGGACTATAAAGTCGTTCAAATTAAGCGAAGTTCGAATTAGCAGGCGAGAGCTGGAATGAACAAATATCGCACCACAGTGTGCGGGCAGCACCCAAAGCAGCCACCTCTGGACTCGTTATTGCAAACTAGGCGCTACTACACATTTGTGGCAGGCGATTTCGTAAATTAAGTTCATGGAGCTCTAACAGGGAACAGAATTATTTGATCAGTCAGTGATACGCCAGAAAGAAACACCGACATGCATTCATGTGAGCAGTGAGCCTTAATGTGAAATATGTGACGCTATTTATGCTCCAAAATACTTTTATTTACATGGCAGCGTAAACGAAATCAAAATTAAAAGTAATTATTAATTTGCATCAGCTTGCGTTTCTTCTGTCACGACTATGTGAGCATCATTTGCAGCTTGCCCAAGAGCTCCAGCACAGCGTTCGAATTCTTATCTGTTGAGAAATGCTGCCGTTTTGTTGTTTTGCATCTCTAGTAAATTTGGTTTGGTTTGGTTTTGCAACACATTGTGATCACTTTGGGCCGACTTCTGTGAGGAGCAGAGAAAACCAGGGGCTCCTAGTTTGAATTAGCCGTTGTGGATAGCGAAGCGTTTGAATCGTCGGGAGTTTGCCCCACAGAAATACACAGGGCTGTGCCGGGACCAGGGCATCATTAACTGTAAGTTCGAATTAACAGAGTTCGAATTAACGAGCTTTTACTGAATTATGAAACTGTATGTATGGGGCGCGACATCTTTGTGTGGGGGGTGATTTACACGCATGAAAGGTCTAAATTTTTTTTTTTAGCACACTCACCTTGTGGACCGAGGCACCGAGGCTGGCGAGAGCCGAGAGGCAGTCGATGTCGACCTTACGAGTGTACGTCTGGCCGCAGATTATGTACGCCCTGGAAAAGCATCGACGAATGTGAGCAATGCTCCAGCGACGCAGCTCAAACGTCGCTGTCAATGTTTGTGGCACACACTGGTTAGTGGAAGAAAAAAAAGCTGCTATCGGCAGAAAGAGAGCCATTCCCTACCAGTGTCTTCTTTCTTTTACCAACGTTTCGTGCATCAAACATCAAAAGCCACGCAATGATTGGTCCGACGCGACAGCTCGCTCAAACGCCGCAAGATTTCATGTGCAACGTCCCAATAGGTTAGGAAAGCTGGCAGTAGGATAGGCAACTGCATGCAACTAAAGCACAGAAGACTTAAAGAAAGCCACATTGTTAGCCACACTAGTGCTCTTTCCTTCCGTTTCTCTTTATGCCTCCTTTTTTTTTCCTCATGTAGGACCTCTCACCACTCAAACCAACCAAACAGTTCTCTGCACATAACTTCAAAGCAGCCACACGAGTGTCACAGCGGACAAGAAGAATCGGAGCTTGTACGACAGCTAGCGGGCACCACTTCCCATCCCGTGCTACATAGAGTTTCCTAAAATTAACTAGAGGGGACTCTGGCGCTGCGATCGTTCAGCCACCATGGGAATGATGGGTAGTACACAAATTTGCCTAGTCTTCGTGCTTCCAGCTTCGAACGCACTTGTGGCTTTGTTTATTGTTGCCCTTTCGTTCTGTTTCGGAAAAAAGAATGGACCGTTGGGAACTTCGTGAACGTATTTGAATTCGTGAGCCTAAAAAGGTAACGGTGGTGAAGCGTAACTGCTAAACCTTTGCTGAACTTCGTACTGCGGCAAAGCGGATTCAGGCTACACGGAGCCAAAAGAACGAAGACTAGGCAAGACTAGGCAAATTTGTGTACTACCCATGATTCCCGTGCTGGCTGAAGTGCCGTGTGTTGCAGCTCCCATAGACACTAGCACCAGAGTTCCCTCTTGTGTATTTATAGGAAACTCTATGCCGTGCTAGGTGCTTCTCCCAATATTTGTCCTTCAAACTTTTTAATTTGTTTACATGCAAAAGTGTGTGAGGCCAGGGTAGTTGGCATTACAGTTGAGCCCCTTTATAAGATACACGCACCAGAGAGCCTTGTGCTTTTATATGCGGGGTCTCTTACAAGCAGGGTACCATGTTCTCATTTTCTGGTGAAACCGTATTTCGATGTATGCAAACTGGTGTCTCTTATAAAGGGGTTCAACTGTACTTCACGATGATGCATACCACAAAAAATCATGCAGAGGACGGTAGAGAATGACGAAGAGCTAAAAAGGCCGTCCAACACTTTTGAAGCACCTATTTATTATTTGTGGGTTGCATAGACTGATGGCTTTGGATAATTCCAGCATAACTAAAAGCACCAATATCAATAAATTTATTATTTTAATCCCACAATGAAATCACTACATTTCTGCCGACTGCATCAACACGTGGTGGCACTCGCTGTAACTATGGCAGGTTGAAATGGCAGAGAAGAGTGCACGCCTTTGCTTGGGTAAATCTAACGTCAGAACCAATCAGGATATTGCATCACGAAAGAGATCATCATCAGATTTTCTTTTGCGTGCTTTTCCAGTGAACGCTGCATAGACATGGTTGCAACAACAAAATATTACTACAAAACGCAACAGAGGTGCTGGTTGCTATTTTGTTTCTGACTTTTTGCTGGCTTGGATCGGATGTCTATATGAAAGGCTTCTCTCACTTCTTTCTCTTGCTTGTGTACGTCGGCGAGCTGCCTTGTTTTGCACATGTGGTATCCCCCTTCAAGTTCGAGGAATCTTTCTTTGCTTCACTTTTTATACTAACGCAAAGAGATAGTGTCGTAAAAAGAAAGAAGCTGTGAATCTTGAAAATACTGCAGGGGCACTGCCTGCTTTTCAGCCTGTGACCTCCGGGCATAGAAAAATGCGTACAAGAGGTTTGTTGTGAAGTAAACTTAAGTTTTTCTTGCCTGTGTACTCTTGTCGTACACTCATGATTGTTACGACATTCGAAGGGTGAAACACTTTCACCTCGACACACCGTTATTGGTCTCATCCTTTTTCACAGAGTGCGGGGTGTGCGGTGTCACATTGTTTGTGACTGTGTTAATGGCGTAATCGCTATGTTATATGGAACAATGATGTGCAAGCTTCCTCTACGTAGGACCTTTCAAGGCATTCTACTGGCGGATCCTTGACACGCTAGTGGCGAGTCAAATGACCCTGCGAATATAGAGTTGAGGGTAGGCATTTTCTTTTCTTGTATTTTGAATTTTCTAGGCTGATTAACCTAAAACTGCATGCTTTGGTTGCTGCCATTATAACTGCATTAATATTTCCGTCCTTCAGTCTACGTAACCTGCAAGTTAACAGTGGGGCCTTAAATAGTGTTGTATGGCCTGCATGAAAGTACAGAGAGTTTGTCTCTGTCGTTCCTCTATGTCCTCCATCTGCTTGAACACTGTGCACATCATCAGACACTAACTTCAAGTTCTAATCTATCTAATCTCGTTTGAAGATTTTTTTTTTTAGAGCGCAGCTCTTAGGCAGCCGTTCCTGTGTTGAGCGGTGTCACCGTCACCGTTGCTGTCGGTGGTGTAACCGATAGACATGAAAAAATAAAATGAGAAAAAAAATACCCAGCATCAAATGGGATTTGGACCAGGGCCCTCTGCATGGCAGTTGAGTATTCTACCACAGAGACACGCTGGTGCTTAAAACTCATTTGCAAAAAGACCCTATACAGGCGTCATGTCGGGCAAGGAATCGTGTTAACCTGTGTAATATAGCGTGGCAGAAGAGTAAAATAACAACCAGTCATTGCATAATGCTAACTGCGCAACGAGTGTGTGGTTTAATGCTTCCCACCCACTGCAAAGTGCTCAGCCATATATCTTCGTCGTCATGGCTACCTGCAGCATCAACAGTCCACACAATACCTTACAGATGTGTAGCGGGTACCTAGCTTATCTGCAAAAAGGCGAATAATGGCGTAGCGGGTGCTGTCCTACTTCACAAAAATTATTATTTATGGCGTAGTCGATACCTTGCGGAAAGTCAATAATAATAATATCTGGGGTTTTATGTCCCAAAACCACGATATGATTTTGAGAGACGCCGTAGCGGAGGGCTCCGGAAATATTGACCATCTGGTGTTCTATAACGTGCACTGACATCGCATAGTGCACGGGCCTCTACCATTTCGCCTCCACTGAAATGCGACCGCCGTGGCCGGGATCGAACCCGCGACCTTCGGGTCAGCAGCCGAGCACCTTAACCACTGCTCCACCGCGGTGGACGTGCGGAAAGTCAAAACTTCAAACACATTTGGCTTTGCCCCAACACGAAGCTGCGCTCAGAATTCGCATTAGGCAGTATCGTAATCGTTGGTGAATTTTCTTTGCTGTACTCCTGGGAAAGGAAGGCGAAGACAATATGCCAACGTACTTGTCGAATCCGGCCATCTTGGTGACGAGCTTGTCGAGCTCCTGCACCTTGGCATGGTCGCCCTCGAACAGCTGCAGGAAGCTCGCCTGCGTGCCCGTGGTGCCCTTGACGCCACGGAAGCGCAAGTCGTCCTGCGCCCGCTTGAGGTTACGCAGGTCCATCAGCAGGTCCTGCAACCACAGGCACGCCCGCTTGCCCACTGTCGTCAGCTGCGCGGGCCTGCGTGCACGTCACAGACAAAAGAGCCATTAAATACAACTCAAGCAGCATGGCATCTCCGTAATCTCCAATGTATTACCTATATACCCGTCAGCGGCGGTGTGCACAATTGTGCACATGAACTTCGGAAGCGCATCACACGCCCCGTGTTTCTTCAAATGGTTTGAAACACAGTGCGAACATTCGTAAAGGCTTCCCGAGTCGACAACTAGCGGTCGTTTAAAAACTTCACTGTGCTGCGTATCACTGCAGAGGATCACATTGCTGGAGACACTACCATGTTTGATAACTGTTCGACCTGCCGCATTCCATGAGCAACGTCAAGAGTGTATTTTTTTCTTTGCTTGTAATGGATACAATCAAAAAACAAATTGTGCGTGCATTTTGGGCCTAACATTTGATTAATTGAAGCTGACTGATTGCAGAAGAATGAGACATTTAATTATGTGCTAATTAACATGAATTACTGAAAATCATGCAATACAATTCACTCCTTCATTTTCCTTTTTGGAATGTAATACTGAGTGCCTTGGAATCACTCCATGTGAATTTGACGCATTTGTAGACAGTGCATCATAATTCATGCTTGAAGAGGCTCTACATACCTTAGCAAACGATTAATCTAGCAACCCAGCAGCATCTGACCAGCGCCGTGCCGAGCCCAACCAAGAGCACCCGCACTTCAGCATCGTCTTCTCCTATTTCTCCAGAGCGTTCCTCTCGCGGAATCCCCATAATATGTGACAGCGCATATTATGCATTGTGAAATAACATTACAACGAAGAAGTGTTTGAATGAAGAACTTGTTACCTCTAGCTCTTCATCCTAACTCGACTTACTCTAGTGGACTCTGCTTGCAATATATACATTCAGGAGCACAATTTCCACTCGTTTTCTTTCAACAGCGGAGCTGTTCTTGGTCGAGGCTTTCATATACGGGACCCGTTGTAGGTTGTTGTGGGATTTACCCACAGAAAGTGCGTAAATCCCAATACGGATATGTGCCACTCCTCCCACCACTCCCACAACTCGCCACTACGCCCACCACTACTCCCACCACTCCTCCCACCATAGGCGGAGAGTACGGGGGGGCTCCGGGGCTCGGGCCCCCCCCGGACGGCTTCAAGGGGGGCAGAGCCCCCCCCGGCGCCTGCCCGGAATATTTTTTTTAAGAGCTTGGCTTAGGTCCCCGTCCATTGACAACGAGCGTTTGGCCTAATGTCTGGCAGCTATTTATTTCACAGGGGGCTGTTTATACCCGCTTTTTCATTTCAGGCTTTTAAAGTTCCGATCATGGACCAGTGACAAGTGAAACACTCAGTTAATAATTCTCCGCAAAGAGATTTGTATGTGCAGAATATGTTGTGTTAGCAAACAACTGAGGCGACCTGTTAGTGTTCTATAGTCAATTTTCTACCACCTGACAATTATTTTTGGCCATCACAAATTGAAGGTTAAAGCTTCCTGTACCAGTATTAGGCCATTGTCTTACGTCTGGTGCATGTTTTAACAAAGTAATGCATGTCAATAAAGAAAATATGCGGGTCCCACTCATTGTGGGAATCGATTTTATGTGATGCAGTCACCGAGTAGCAGCCTATACGGCATTTTTCGCTTTGAGCCAAGCGTTGCGAGGAGGATCGATGTCTTTGTGTAAGTTGAAAAATAAATCGGGAGTCATATCACAAGAGATATTCATACTGATATCGCGGTGTAGGCGCCAAAGAGAATAATTTGGTATTAAAGTCTTTAATTATATTCTTTAATTTAGGAGGCGGACATGCTCTCTCTCTCGATATATATCGAAAAGTGTTTCAGCAGATCCAGTGCTTTGTATGCGTTGAAAAACGACGGACTAACGTGCGAAAACATTTTCGCACGTTAGTCCGTCGTTTTTCAACGCATATATATATATATATATATATATATATATATATACACGAAGCGACAGGGAGAACAATGTAGAAGAGCAAGCCGGGCCCCGCCCCCTCCGGCAAAATGAAAACTCTCCGCCTATGCCTCCCACTTCATTCCCACTTCATCCCATTTCATTCAAACCACTTCACTTCATTCAACCGACTTCATTTTACTTGATTCAACCCCACTGTACACCACCAGCTTCCCTGTGTCATAAGTGTCTGCCAAGCAGAGGTGGCCGTTTTTTTTTTTTTTAGACTAGCTCATGTCCTCAAATGCAAGTGCTGGTGCAAGTGTAGAAGTACACAAAAAATTTGTTTTCCAGTTTGCCATGCCTCAGAAAACGCAATATAAAATAGCTGGAAATCACTGCGTGTGCATCTCGAGCTATCACCCAATCATCTGCTTCCACGTGCCACTGGTTTTACAACCGGCGTAGGTGGCGCTGTTTACGTAGACTGCTGGCATTAGAGGCCCTCCGGTGCCCATCTGAAATAACTCAACTTAACTGACCTAAACAAGTCGCATATTGATTATTGAAACAATCTTCACAAAGCCTGCGGGAATGATAATGACAGTACAACCTTATTATTGACAGCCTTTAAATACTAGCACCTATACTCGATCTCAGAAGTTCCTTTCAGCGCTGTGAAGGCTACAGGGCCCCTCAGCCAACAGGAAGGGCGATTAGCCCCTCCACATGTATTCATCCGCCTCGCATCGTCTGCTCAGCATCTCCCTGGTGTCTGCTCTCACGCGTAGGGAAGCGAACAGACGGCATCGCCGAAAATAAAATGGCTGCACCCATCGCAGCTGGTGCTCTCCGCTTCAAATTTATCAAGTCGTCATCGTGCGCTGTGTAACCCGCAAGTTAGAAACTGACGCTTGTTTTTGCTTTAGATTAATGTGCTAATGCTTCGACAGCAATGTATTTCGTGACTATATTGCACTAATTCCAACAACCATTACCGAATTATCGGCGCATTAGGCTTAGCAGACATGGCTAGACAAACAGCTTATCTCACAAATAATGACAGAATGCACCCGATGCTTTGTCCTCAGTATGAGATAGCACTAAGTGATAGGCTCATTTCACCATTTATTTATTGCTGCCAGCGCAGTGGGCGAATAGCAAGCGCAAGTTCAGATCAAAGCGGGCGGTCGGGTCTGCATGGGCGTTGCCATGTTGATTTTTAACCACAGTTACAGGTGGTTACTGATACAGCAATTACAAACACACGCCATCAATTCGAAGAAGAACAAACATATCATGCATCGATGTGAGGTAACATGCGCTAAACAAGTGCAAATGTCTTAACCCTGCCAAATGTAAGGTAATTATATCTGGAACTACCTTAAAATGCCAAGCAAGCGACCCCCCTACGGTGAAGGATAATCCGACCAGATTTGGGTGGGGAGTGCTTGCTCAGTCCCGGACCGGTCATTGGTGCTTATTTGGCGCGCTTATTTCAGATCTCTAGAAAAAGAAAGAAGGGGGGGCGCTTGCTCGGCTGGGGGGCACTTGCTCGGGTGGGGGGCACTTGCTCGGGTGGGGGGCACTTGCTCGGGTGGGGGGCACTTGCTCGGGTGGGGGGCACTTGCTCGGGTAGGGGCACTTGCTCGGGTGGGAGCACTTGCTCGGGTGGGGGGCGCTTGCTTGGGTGGGGGGCGCTTGCTTGGGTGGGGGGCGCTTGCTCGGCATTTTACGGTATGTTTTGCTGCGCAAGCATGTGGCTTGCTTACACCCCGTAGCCTTGGTAGTGCTGAACGGTAGTGGTGAGACGGAGTATAGAGACAGAATGTAGTCATGGTTAACTCAGTTAAAGACAACAGGTTAGTAAACCACTCATGAATATATATTTTTTTCTTCTTGGTACAGGTTCAAAATAACTTTGCCGAAAATCTAGCTTTCACTTACTGGAAGTGCGTGAAGCCGAGCGTCGGAAGCATGCAGTACTCAGTTGCAAACTTCGACAGCCGCTGGATGCAACGAGCAAGCTGCAGAAAAAAGAAAAGAAACAGAAAATACGAATTAGTGAATACATATTTGAAAATTACTCCATGAAAGAAATTTAAATTGCGAATGACCAAACGAGTCCCACAGGAATTCACAAGGTTGTGAAGGTTAATGAATCAGCAGAACTTTGCCTTTATTTCCAAGAAAAGAGTACGGGTTTGCTGCATGGCTCGTGGATTGATTGACTCTTTGATCGAATGATAGATTGACTGACTAATTCATTCATTCATTCATTCATTCATTCATTCATTCATTCATTGAGTTTAACATTCCAAAGCACACAATCTCTTTGAGATATTGTTGTAGAGGTCCCAACTTTAATGCTGAACATATGTTATTATCTGGCATGAGTAAGCAGAACAGAAAAAAAAACATATATATTTTTATTAGCTACAGTGAAGCAGTACAAACACTGCTACATTCATGAACAGAGTCTAGAGTCTACTAAATATGTAATTCTAGTACCAGATATAGCATTCACTCACCTTGGGCATGAGGATTCCAAAGGCTTCCTTCAGTAGGATCAAATCCTGCAGCAGAAGCAAGCACCCAGTTACACCTAAGTCACGCAGCTACAGACCACAGCAGTCTAGAAATGAAATTCATTCAAGCGTACATGTACACTGCCACAGGCGGAGAAGTTTCAAAAGCACCTGATAGGTCCCATTCCCCTAGCATCTCGGAGTCAATAGCAACGTGACACAACAAGTGCATATCATATCACCTAACTAGACCATCTGAAACATGATGAAGACGCAGGTACAATAACATCATTTACACTAAACACATACATTGTTTTATGTTAACCTTTTCCCTACTCAGTTTTTGGGCCACAAACGGTACATTGGAAATGCAGGCATGTATTTCTATACCAAAATGCATGCTTTGAGCGTGTTTTTAAATGTTTTACTGCACCATCTGTTCAAGCGAAGGAGGTCTCAGCAAAATGAATCAGAGTAGCTTCATTTAGTGGATTGAGCTCAGCTTGTGAAGACAAGCTGAGCTCAAGCTGTGCAAGACACCTCGGGTATTCTTTAAAAGAAGTACAACCATAAACAGAGCTTTGCTAGCAATGCCAAGCTTTTGCTAGAGATGCTAAGTTGTTGCTATTAGTGCTACTAAGTATGGCTAAACTTGGCCATTCTTGTCTGGCCTCAGTTGGCTCTCCCCACTACGCTCGTGTCACGTGACTTCGGCAGGAACATGTCACATGGCGATAGTTGTGTGATGTTGCGCGATTTTAGTCACATGACTAGCTATTACGTCATGTTACATGATTTTAGAGACGTGACTAGTTGTTATGTGATGCTACATTATATTTAGCTCTGTGACTACTTGTTACTTGATGTCACGCGATTTTAGTCTCGTGACTAGGTGTTACGTGATGTAACGTGGCTTTTAGTCCCATAACAGACTCGCCCATCATAGTTATTACGTTCCGTGCCTGACAAATCGGCGCCTGTGTTGTGGGAGTGAAGCAGAAGTTGATGAGGACGAAGCAAGCGCGCACCGGTTCATGATGATGATAATTCCTGTTTGCACTACCCGGCACAACGAAAATGTTAAGGAGCTCTGCTCTTAAAGTACAGTATGCATGAGCATTGGCCTGATTTGTGTACTTCAAAGTGCACAGCTGTAAGTTCGCAATCCATCTGGCATTTGATCCCCAGAAAGAATGCAGCTGCGAATGAAGCCTGCATCGCTGCACTCAGCAGATGAAGCTCAGCCAGGGAGCTTTGGACTTCAATACTTCAATACCTGTCCACCATAACACATTGATTACATTATGTAATGGCTATTCGTTACAGGTTATTATTGTGGGTATGCAAATGTTCAAGACTTCGAATATTCGATTTCATTCACAAGGCACCGTTACTATGCAAAATATTCGAAGACCATAAAACTTCATAACAGGTACAGTCACACTCAATATGAGTTGCAACCCGCTGTCTGTGCTCAAACTGGCGCCAACACTGAATATCGGCACTTACATTAATGGCTTTCACGATTCATGAAATAATGCCATCATCGAGAAACTGGTGAATATACCATGTCAAGTCGTCAAAGTAAACTTCGGCATCTGAATAATTAGTGCCCGAAGAGGTGTACAATGACGAAAGGCTTCTTCTTAACGACGATGCCCGAGCGACACATGCGTTGCCTTCACTGGACAACATTGTCTAAGCACAAGTCGCGAAAAAACGTGAAATGGCGGTTAAAATGAAAGAAATTCCCAAGCAAGTGCTGTCATCTGTGAAGCGGCACATGAACTAGCTTAGAAACGAGCAAGTCTCGTTCAAAACAGTTTGGCCACAGTTTGTCAAGGATGCGATGTGAAAACGGTCAAAGGAGTACGGGCCCGAAATTTCAATATTTTTGGCTTGTTGCTCTAAAAAAAACTCGGGTGTAGAAAACACTAAATAAAAACAGTGTCGTAGTGCTTGGGAATGCATTGAATACAATTTTAATACTGCTACCTTAAAAAAGCACTTTCGGTTTCGGTATCAGGGGGGCGGCTTTGCAGTGACGTGTCAACAGAAGTCTGATGGCACAGAAAGACTGCAACTCACGAAATACTAGCACCAGCTCAGTCATTTGCTGTCAGTCGCACATGGCTGACATAAACAACGATGAGTAAATTATTGCCCAGTGCTCCGACAGCGATTTCTGCGATTTAGGCTGCATACAGGATGCAGACTTCACAAACCCAATGAACTATGTTGACTTGTCGTAATAATGTCTATTGCGGTGGGGCTGGCTTGCAGATGCTGGGCGACGAAAACTTTAAAATCAAAGTAAAATATTTTATACGTGTTGTCTGGCTTCGGTGTGTGAAGGGCACTGATAGTGCATATTGTGGTAACGAAAAATGCCCTTTTTGCGGTGCTTCGAAATTGTGTGATTACTCCTTTAAGGGGTTAAACTATGATGACAAAATTAACACATCAGCAATAGTGTGTCACCGACCGTGTTGTCACCGACGTAGCAGGAGGTGGCCCCCCAGGTGGATGATGGGTGCTGCCTTGGGGCACTGCTTGGCAAAGACGTGCACGTGGGCCATCACGTCGTGGCGTGTCAGCCGCTCCTCCTCAGCCGCCGCCACAAAGTCAATCTGGTCCACGTGGTCCTGCATCTCCTTGATCTGCTCATCGGTGATGGGGAGACCTAGGGACTGCACACAAGCAAATCAATCATTCCACTGGTTCATTGCTTGTGTGATCCACCAACTGACAAGTTTCCATGCTCGAAATTTCCATGGGTACTTATCTGTTGCATCCAGTTTTTGAATGCTATAGATTTCATTTTTCATTAAAGGAGCTGTTTCTCTTACACCCCTATTTTCATTTTGACATGTACACGAAAAGCAGACTTTAGTTGTAGTCGTATTTGCTCTTGTCTATATGTTACAGAGGTATTTAGGTTTCATAGTTGTGATGTATTGCATTATATTACCCTTGATCATTACATACCGTCTCATATTACATACCGTTCGTCTCACTTTTTTTATGACCTTGTATATCCCATACTTGAGTGCTGTCCTTCCAGCTATGATAAGCAAAAGGTGGGCAGCACTACTTAATGTCACATATCAAGATTATCATTCTGATACGCCAGTTTTGTGATTAATATTTGCATTAGGACATACAAGACCAGGACAACAACACATGAGCTATTAACTGTTTATTGTGGCTGAATTGTTGCTAATATATGAGTTGCTGTGAACACACAAGGTGCAGACGTACGAGACCAAAACAGAGAAAAACCAAAGGGAATCTTGCAAAAAGAAACAAACACAATGACAAACATCTGACACAGCATATATGACTGGGTATTCCCAGATAATTTGTCCCCCGAGTGTATTTGGTAATGCATATCAGTCGTCTAGTTCAACATTATAGCAACAGAACTGGGTCTGTGAACATCAACTTGAATATCAGACGTAAAATGAGCAGCCAGTGTTTTCTCATGTGTCCTTTAACTATAAATAGTAATTAAATGTTGACTAACCATAGAGTCAGTCATGTCACATGTCTTCAGAGAGAAAACTGCCAGCTCGTAATAAATCACATGCTACATGACGCCAACAGGCACAATGAGTGTTCCGCACTCGCCGTAATGGCAACAGGCAGCACTGACTGACCCTACCACTTTTAAATGTACATATATACCCTATAAAGTGGACAGAGGGATGACCGCCACCATAGCTCAGTGTTAGAGCATCGGACGCATTATTCGAAGGTCGCAGGTTTGGTCCCTGCCGGTGGCAAGTTATCTTTTCGTCCACTTTTCTTTCTTCACATTTACATTAGAATTACTTGTAATAACATCCCCTATACTTTTCTTGGCATCATAGTCTGTTAGGGAGAAAACTGTATAAATAGCTTAGAACACCTGCGCATGCAAATGTTGCCCGTAGGCATTGCCTGAAAGAATGAAGTATGCCTTCGCTGTTGTTTCCTGTTGAACACGGCACTGCTTTCAGCTAAATTCATTGTTCTGCACAGCACTGGTCATTGCATTTAGGCAAAATAGACAATTAGATCAGGCTTTCTGGTACATATCCATATAAGTAATATAAACGTACTAAACATACATTAGACGAGCACGGAATACTGTATGCCACTGCCAAACTTCTCTTATTCTGCAGAAGCAAAGCTTGGCACCACCTAAACTGCGAACAAAAGCAAAAAACAACATGAAAAGTCAAGAAAACCTACGTCATGCAAACACTAACATTAATAAACTTGTATCAAGCTTTGTGCTAACAAAACGAAAGCAATGTCACAGATCCAGAACATATAGGAGAGAATTGCATAAGTCTGGCATCTATCCCAATATCAGGCAAGGGATTCACTTTCTTGCACAGCATTTGAATAACAGCAGTTACAAATGTGCAACATTGTTTTGGTTCTGTTAGCTTAAAGCTTGATACAAGTTTATGGTGTGTTAGTGTTTGCATGACGTAGGTTTTCTTGACTTTTCGTATTTTGTTTTGCTTTTTCGTTTTTTGGTGGTGGTTTCTGTGTTGTTGTTAGAGTCCACCATTAGGTTGCTTCTGTATTAAAAAAGATATAAGTGCATCTCATTTGCAAACCAGTTACGAGTTTGCACTCATGGTGCCTCTTTCGTTCTTGTCCGTGTTTGTGTTGCACAGCCAGTCATGACATTTTTCTGCACCCATAAAAAAAATAATAATAAATAAGTCTCAGAGTTTACCACGCCACAACCATTACATGATTGAGATTTGCCACAGTGGGGTGACTCTGGATTAATTTCAGCCAATTAGAGTTCAAATGCACATACTTATATTTAAATACAAGCTCCATCGAAATTCAGCCTTCATGACTGAGGAATCAAACCTTGCACACTCATGATAAGCAGCACGGCATGTTGCCTGCTACTTGCTCCGGCAACGGGTGATGTGTCAGTAAAGCTTTATGACAAGTGCATTTAAGCCTTTGCGGTCCATTGTCGGACCCTGCCCGACAACGCAACACGGCCGCAGCAGCCAGTAGTCGGTCACTGCTGGACAAGCTCTATCGCGGTGGATTCACGCGCGTGTTTTGTCACTAAATTATGCCTTATCTTTAGAATAGCAAGTAAGCCTCTTTTACTTGAGCTTTGAGTTGTTCAGTTTCGGATCAGAATGGACGGAAGGTGGGAAAAGATTTCGGACCGCAAAGGGTTAATTGACTGTCATGTGGGCAGGCTTGATCCTGAGGGGGTTTGCAGCGAACGTTTTGCGAGTGATCATACTTACTGCAAATGTTCATTGTCAATTGCGCAGCTGTAAGTGACGTGACAAGCACATGATTTGCATGGAGTTCAGTTATGACTTGAGCGTCTTATCTGTGTAACGATGCAGGCATTAAAAGCCATTTATTCTCTACGGTAGTGTGCACTCTTCGCAACTGTAAAATAACAAGTTCAGTTTTGACACATTTGACCTTTAAGACCCAGGATGTCGGGACATGTTTCAGTTTCCCCCCTTCCACGATTCTCGATAAAATCTAGAATTGGTTTTTTGAAGTTCTAGCTAAATTGCAAGCGCTCATACTACTCGACGTGGAGGCTTTATAATAAAGTTTCGCTATATAATTTTGCTAAATAAAATTTGCTATATAAAGCTTGCTTTATAAATAAAGTTTGCTACATAAAGCTTGCTTTATACACAAAGTTTTGCTAAATTTAAACAAATTAACGACTGTTGGCTTTAGATGCTGTTCGGCTTGCGTGTAGCGAGAACTGCCACACTCACTTAAAAGAATATCCACTCCGCAGAGCTCAATCTTATCGGACTGTCTAGACAAGCAGCTGAAAACCGTCTGCTCACGAAGGGTTCGTCTGCTACGGGACTATGTGCGCCGGTTACCACGCGACTAGCGGTGTTTACCGCTGCCTACATGTTCGATGGTTGCACCAGAACGCGTTTGCGCCGGTTGTATACCTTTTCGGCGGTGGCCAGGTAGATCCACAACTTTCTCCAGGTCGAGAACTTCTTCTGGTCGCTCCACAGGAAGGACATCTCCGGGCTGGCATAGCGCGAGGACAGCGGAGTCTCGTACTTGGTGTGCGTGTTCATGGTGGCACGGGGGTGCTTAGAAAAGTTCGGAACACGCGAATGAACTTTTTACGGGGATAGGGCAAGGTGCTTAGCGTTGTAAAGCAGCGACCGCTCTTCTTCGCTGCAACCTCGCGAGATGACCTCCCGCGGCGTCGCACGCCTTCTTCGTCTTCCTCCTCGCCGCTCTGGCGTTCGGTATCTTATCGCAGCTGTGACATCGCCGGTGTTCCGACGGGTCTGACGACTCCGCTGCTACACAATCGTCAGATATATTGCCGCCGGCATCTGGCGTTGTCGTAGTATTAGCAGCACCGTAGCACCTTCGTTGCGTCTGCAGCGGCCTTGGCTATCTGCTGCCGCTGTAATTACAATTTACAATCAACTACGCTAGCCCACTGTGCGGGGTTTACGCACGCTACGTGGGTATTTGGTTTCCGTGAAATGACTTTAAATGAGAGCGCCCCAGTATTGCACGAATATTTAAATGGTAACAGGTGCGCTCAACAGCTGGACGCATCGCGCGAGTAGTACTGTAATGCCAGAGGCATTCCTAGCACGTGCGCTATTATTATTTTTTTTTATTCATACAACATGGCGACCATGGCGCATTTGTGATGCGTGCGGCGCTCGTTGCAGTACACGAATGCATAGCCTTTGAGATCGGTAACTAATACTCAAAGTGAAACCTTCGCCTGCTCACATTTTGGAGGTTTTGTTGCGCAATTTAATCGACGTACACAAAAAGTTATCAGTCTTGTATGAATGAGCCTTTTAAGTCGTGTAAGAATGCTGAAAACAAAACGGTGTCACAGACGGGCACTTTCGATTGCGATTGAGCTCCGATCGATCGAGATCGAAGTTCTCGACTGAGAACCGAGATTGAATCTCGGACACATCCTGCGCGAATAATGCCAGTGTCACGCGACGGTCTCTTCTAATCGCGATCGGACCTGATCCGGATAGAGTTTCTTGATCGTGGTTGGCGCAGAATGAAGCCTATCTCTGTCCAGAAATTTGATCTTGATTGGGCTTAATGGCTTAATCGTGATCAGCAGTGCACGGTGTCATTGGTACACGAGGATGCCGTGCGCTTGTATAAGTCCACGGAGGAATGTATAAGTCAATCGTGATCGAAATTGCACCGTGCGGCGATGTCGGCGAAATCCGCCGCCAGAGCTCCGCGCGTGTTTCCTGTCCATTCCGAGCCGTTCCAACATGGCGGAGCTCGATTAGTTTCGAAGTGGGAGTTGTCGCAGAGCCGTTGCAGTTCACCCTCCTGCGCGGGCACCCAGTCTCGTGGCGGCCGTTCAAGCCTCGCTGCGGGTCGACATGACGCTGACAGAAGGCTCGTAAGTCGCCACGTCTCCGCGTTGCCGCTGTCTTCCCATCCAAACCTCTGCGCCATTCCTTCGTTTAGTGCTCGCTTCGGGGGATCGTCGCACATCGCGCGTACGGGCCAGCAGTGCGCCCCTTACTCCCATACGGTGCTCTCGACTTTTGCCTGCGCGCTCATAAAAGAAGGGACAGCTCAGGTAAAACCGAAAACGGACTTCGATCAGGCCCGCGATACGGCTGCTCCCTGCGTGCAAGCATTACCTACGTCATCGGGCTCCCCCCCCTTCCACTTGTCACCATGGGCCGTCTTAGCTGATGCGCCGCTGTTTTTATGCTGACAGCGTGTTCGGGAGCACTGTCGCCGCTGCGGCGACCTTCGTGCTGCGCCAGGAAATGTCGTGAGTGAAAACTGACACCCCTTTCCAACGGACGGCGAGTCCGGTCTGTGGTGCTGGAATCGTCGACATTGTCTTTTCTTGCTCTTGTTGAGGTTACCCTAGTTTTGCGCGCTCGTAGGTTTCGAGGGCCACGCGACAGCTACGTTGAGCATTTTGTTTTTTGCGTGTTTATACTACTGCCGGTTACTCCCGTAAGGCAAGCCGCTCGGACGAGTTGCTTGCCGTCTTGCGGGCTCTCCAGAAAGGGATATGAAATGGCGGCACCCCGTTGTAAAGTGCCGTGTGACCGTAGGTGCTCAGTAAACTAGTCGACTGAGTTCCTTTCGTGTGTGTTGACGCGCGCCGAGGAGTTAACTGCAAGCTTTGGTCGAAGGTGACTTGTCCATTCGGCATTTCCTGGTCTGGAAAGTTTATTTCGTCTCCGGATAACTCTCCACCATGAGCGAGTCTCCCGTGACTGCGTATTGAGGAAATTGGGAAGCGAAAGGCGGCAGTTGCGCGCGAGATAAACATAGCGCGTCAATCGGTATACATTAGGCTGGCTGTAAAATATCGCCACATCCTCGGAAATTTCATCGCGCGATAACTCGCTGGAACAAAGAACAAACAGCCTTGAATGTGATAACACCGATAAGGGGGTAGTCGGGACTGCTTTTCCCAGTCGCAAGAGTTTGGTGCTGTCTCGAAGGCTAGGAGCCTGAAGACGGCAGCAAACGTCTGATACGACTCGCAAACGAGCTTGTCACTTGTGTATGTTAGTGATGAGTTTGTGCGCATGCGTGCGAAAAACACGTGAGCTTTGCGTGCAACGTGATAGACAGACATGCCAACAGTTCTTGTTCCACTTGCTTACAAACTTGTTTATTTCTCAAACTGCAGTGTATGCTGCTTGCATCCCATCGCCTAAAATTATACACGTAAAATCTGCTGTGCTGCGACACACAGCTTGCTGAGAGGCTTTGCAAAGCAGCTGTTGTGTAATCCTTGGTAAGTGAAGGAATCCTAAAGTGTCACATGCAATTGCAAACATTCAAGGGCAGTTAAAGAGCTTCATTAGGAAATTGTTTCAGCAATACCAATGAAAGCCACCCTTTGTAACAAGGTTGATAAGCGATAAAAGATGCATAATGCAACATCTCGCAACACAGCCTTGAAGCTGCTGCATCAGCTCACCATGATATGATTTTTTGTTTTGGCATGCCGTCAGTGTACTGGTACACTAACATGCTGGCATACCAGTGTTGGAAAATAATGGAGCAGCTAGGTGTTGATGCTGCAAAATAAAGGTGACTTTCACGACCGACTTTTTGTTTCATGGTGTTTATTATCGCGAATTCTATTGGGAGATTAGGAGCACTCAAAAGCACGCTGAAAGTGCCCTCTTCAGAGCACTTTCAGCGTGCTTGGCTGAACGAAAGTTGGAGCACTGTCATCCAGTGGTAGAGTGAGAGTGCTTTTGCGGCATTGAGAGCAGCCAGGAGCAGTTTGTAGTGCTCTAGCCTGAAAAGTGGAGTAGGCGCAGTACGACAAAAGTCACGTGACCTTTTAAAGGGACACTAAAGAGAAACAATGAATTGGTTTAGATTGATAGATCGCACTCTGACAATTCTAATGTCGTTAATTTCACCACCATAGGTTTAGTAATAGAGGAGAAAATGAAGTTCAAAGTTTCATTTTTAAAATTCCGTGCCGAAATCTCCAGGCATGACGTCACTGATGTTTGACACCACTGATGTTGGCCGTGCCGTTTGTACGGGTAGCGACAGTGACGGCTACGAAGTGTATGCAGCTACGTTTGCTCGTTGCGTTGTTGCACAAACGTACTATGTAACTGTGAATTAGGATAATGGCAAACATGAGACTGACAGATTTTCACGAGTGTTTTACTGCTGCTGCCCAGAAAATGCCGGGGCTTCGAATGTTTTGATCGCATGATATATTTCTCCCCACTTGTCACCCTCTAACCTGCTCTCCGGAAGTGTGCCGCATTCCAGTGGCAGATCGAGTGTCCCTGCTCTCAGTGCTCTGCCCCTCGCTCCTCGCTGCATGACGCCCCTACTCCTGTTCTCTCAGTGGAACTCGCCAGTAGTCTTTCGTAGACCAATGATTTACTAATACAGCTAAACCTTTCTTATTAATAAATGGTCCTGTAACTCAATCAACACATTTGCTGACATTATTAGTGTTACCATTGTATCAGTGTATGTCTCTGGCAGCCATTGTGCTGTCATAGAAGCTTTATTGGATTTGTCTTGTAGAGAAATATATGATGAAAGAAGAAAAAAAAAATGGCATTAGCCGTTGAAAACATTTCTTGCTTGCATAGGTTTATATCACAGCACAACACGTCACATGCAGGTGTACGGAAATAAACAGCCTTGCAAAAGATTTAGTGGCAAACATTTCCTTGGCTTTTGTAAAGCATTTGTAACAATGTTAAAGCAACACGAGGGAATATATTAAAGGGACAGGCAATTTTTATGGTACCTGCTTGCTTTAGCACAAAGGAAAGCTTACTGTCTAATAGGGTGAACTTGTCGGCTAGTTGGTTTAACATTTTCAGTGAGGAAACGGTGCGGTAAAAACACGCGAAGACTAAGCAAGGGACGAGCAACGCTTCGTGTGGTGTGTTGCTCGTTCCTTGCTTCGTCTTCGTGTTTTTACCGCGATGTTTCCTCATTGAAAAACTTACTGCTCAGTGTCTAATGACGGAATGGTAATGCGAAAAACACCATGAAACATTTATAACCATATTTTTCTATCTGTAAAATATGAGTTCGGATACTCGCAACACATGCTGCAAACAGTGGGAGATGAGCGCAAGAGGGGATCAGGTTAGTGGGTGGTGGTTTGCTGCATATGCTCTGCAGCTCGACATGTTCTGTTAGTTACTGTGAAGGCAGCGCTGCCAGTGCTGGTTCTCAACCTGCTACTTTTTTTTACCTTGTAAGCGGCAGAGAATGGAGCTTAAATGGCAATAGGAGGGTTGCAAGTGACGTCATCCGCTTGGGTCGCTAGCGGCGTCCGCCGCCATCTCGGTGGTCCGTGGTGGCGCAGATGTTCTCTGGTGGCACGCTTCATCGGTTTTGTCGAAACGGCGAGCGGCAACGAGAGGCTGTGTGCGTGACAGTGTGCATGATGCGGGTAGAATGCGGTTGAGCCTACGCGGAAACCACCAAGACGGACGCGCTGCCGTTCCGATGCTGGCACCATCTCGAGGGCCCCGCCCCCTCTTGCAACCCTCCTGTAACATACGTGCCCTAGTTTTTAGCCCTAGTTGTGGTGCGCATGAAATGATCAGACTACACACAGCAAACAATGACTTCCATAATTCCAGCCTTCAAGGCTCTTCCGCTAGGCTTCACGACGTACCGGTTTTGGTGACATTTAAACGCACTTTGAAAATATGAATCCTGCTCAGATTCGCAAAAGGGTTCTTAAATGTGTCGCTACAATTCACGGTCTTTTCATTTCCACCAGGATGCAATCATGCAGTCTGGCCAGTTGTCGATCCCTTAAGCTCAATTAGATTTGCATCGTAATCCAATGACATCACATTTTACATGAACAGAGTTTATTCAAGCTTTATTTTTTTCCCTTGCACTGTAACAGACTGGGATAATTCTTTGTTGCCTTCTGCGACATTGTGATACACTTGGAAACTGTATTAACTGTGTTTATACTTGATCTTTTTTTATTTATTTTTTTATTTTTTTTCCTCGCACTGCTTGGGCCTGTATAAGGTTTGTAGTATTAAATAAAAGAAAGAAAGAAAGTAAGATTGCTGATTCAGGAAGCCTATCACTGTTTTGTGTGGAGGAATATGTATACAACTTTGGAAGCTTAAAAAGTTGTTACTGAAGGTACCGCTGCCCAATTTGAATCGCTGGTGCCAAAACGGATGAGTCAAAGTAATTGTTGTGTGATCGCTGTCTACTGCACCTTTTTCCAATATGTCATTACTGGATGTCACATGAGAGGCCAGAGTAGTTCAGACTTGTTCACGCCTCTCAGATTTTCCATTTTCGGCATCCCCTTGTTTTCAAAAGCTTTCCTGTTGACCTAAAAGGATAACATGGATGATACGATTCCGTTCATTGCATGGTCCCCACATGAAGTCACCAAAATACGTGCCTTTGCTTTTCATGGCACATGCATGTGCCAGCATGGTCAAAAGATGCAGGTTCCACAAAAGTGTCTAATATCAGCCCGCTTTTTTTTTTAAAGGTAGCCATTAAAACTCGGCGTTTTGGTCACTTACGTTATTTATGAATGGCACTTTTGAAAAACTATGCCACCTGCCTGCACCCCACAAGCATTTGAGACTGCCAGTATCCCCACCTGGTTGGTCAAGGAGGCAGTCAGCAATATTGTTTGTGGCATTTACATGTTTTGAGAACTTGGAACATGCTAATTGAAACCCATATTTCATTAATGGGGGGAAGTGTTTCATTAATGGTGGGTCTTAACTTTCATGTTGTGAGCCAGTACTTCATTTGTGGGGTTTACAGCACCCCCCATGTGTGTGTGTGTGTGTGCCACAGCACGTCTAAAAAACTTAATGGGAAGGTCATTGAACCATCCCCCCCCCCCCATTCAGCTTCCCATTTATGCCAGTGGATGCTAGAAATGCAGCGACACTTGGTACATTTAACAGAATACAATTTGGAGGGATTGCTGAATAAAGAGCTTGAAGTTGAGAAAAGAAGCCAGCGGATTGTGTGTGCAAGAATCCAGAACAGCCCTCTGTTATGCTGCTACCCCTGTTTCTTGTGTACATAAGCCACCTGCATTCGGTGATTGAATTTAATTTGATTTGTCTAAATAAAGAACACAGAAAATCTAAAATCCGGATGTTGCCCCTGAAGCCACCAGCTAGTGATGGGTCCACACAAGAAAGCACATGTGAAGCTCTCGGTCTTAAGATGCAGTAGACAGTCGGTGACGTTTTTCTTGCCAATGCTTCCGTCTTCCAGCCGCAAGCGGCCCCGCCCCTGCGACGAGAGCTGTGAGTTCGCGCCCATATCCAAGAAGATCAATAACCTCAGGATACGGTAGGCATTTTTCGTTTTTTCTTTTTCTAGTCTGGCATGCAAATGTGCCGGTTACAGTGTCATGGCCATGGCGCATGGGTTGTCTTCGATATCTGTCTGAAGCCATGCTTTTACCCGCCATGGTAGCTTGTCGTGTTGATACGCTCAAGGGTTGTGGGTTTGATTCCCGGCTATGGTGGCTGCATTTTCATGGCAGGCAAAATGCAAAGAACACCCATGTGCTTAGATTTAGATGCACACCAAGGAATCCCCAGGTGTTCAAAATTAAGCCGGAGTTCCTACCTGGTAGTGGTATTCGTTGTATTGACACAAAAAACAGCGGCAATTATTAGTCATATTGAAACCATGCCTTTATGAAAAATCTGGCTGTCATCATTTGCTTTCTGCTAGTTTGTTTTCGGGCACTTGCCAATAGCTGCAGATATATTGGGAATGCAGGGGTTGCGAAAAGAAATGTGGCAGCTGTTAGACTTTTGTAACACAAGGCAGAAGCCTGGCTGCGCTCATGTAAGACAAACATGCCACAGCGAGCAAGTGCATTTGTTCCCCATTAAAACCGGACATTTTGAACGCCTCGTGCGAGCACTTTTGTCTTCGTGTGTCTTTTTGAAAGGTGTGCAGATTTTAGTGAAGTACCCACTATGCATCTGTAAGGCAGCGTGTACAAGCTGCACACGTTAATGCTGTGGCGGATGGTGATCAATCATTGCTGAGCCCTTTGTAATGAGTGGGGAGCTTTAAACCAACCCACTTGTTATGCAGTTCACATGCTATGCCTCTATACTTCTGCTGTGCAAGTATTAGGTCTGTTAACATCGCTCCTCGGATTGACATGACAACCGTTCCCTCAGCAGCTTTAAGCACCAACATGGCTCTGTGGTAGAACACACAGCTGCTGTGTAGAATGCCTCGGTTTTTTAGGAGCGAAGCTCCTTAGGCCGGCACCCCGCCGTCGCCGTTGAAGCTCCCTGGCACGGTGCCAGCTGTGGCGTCTCCCCCTCACGCGGGAGGATAAATGAGCTTTATGAGCGCTGGAACACGGATGGCGTCTGCACGATGCGCAAAGCGCGAGAATACGAACGCGTGCGAAACGGAGGCAGATTAGTCTCCCTCTCCCCTCACACTGGCGAACGCGCCAAATCATCGCTTCACCCTGTCGTCCGCCCAGTGGTTGATCCGTTGCCTGGACAATGAAACGCCGCGCGTGCCCAACGCCACGTGCGTCCCATTTCTAAGGAGCTTCGCTCATCCGTTGCATTTTATCTTCTTTATTGCAGTCACATGGGTTTTTGTACTGTACATGCCATTTTCACCTTAATAATCATAATGCTGTCTATCTAACGTATTCATTCATGTTGATGCTTTTTTTTTGCCAGATTTTGGCTGGCAGTCATAAACCCGTAATAAATTGCCATAAATTAGCCATGAGTCTATAATATGAAGGGAGACAATACAGAAAACTGTTTTTCATTTCTTTATAAATAAGCCGATTTATTATTCCTTTTGATATTCTATTTTCGTTAAGTTTCCGTGTGCTTTTACTTCCAACCAAAGGTAAATGCCAAATGTTGAATTACTGAAATTCTCTATTTCACTTCAGAACTTCAGCAAACCCCCCCTTGCATGTTAGGAAAATGAACTTGCGATCTGTTCACACCCTGTTTTGCTCCATGTTTTGTGTTTGGATTTTATGTGCTGCAAGTGTCCAATTAACAAAAGAAAAAAAAATAATACACGGGTGTGTGTGGCAGGGATGGAGTGCTGTGTCAGTCATGTTTGCGCGTCCTGCGCTAAAAAGGATGTTTCACATCTGTTGCCGCGACTGTGAGTGGCATTGGCCAACACTTCCAGGGCAATTGTTAAGTGTTATCTTTTTTTTTTTATGTGACTGTTAGCAGTCTAAACCTTCTAACATTTTTTTTCTGAAGCCTGCTTTACCCAATGCCTTTTTTTTTTCTTGGACCTGTAACATATTTTGAATAACTAAATAAATAAACATGCCACCCCTCTTTAAAATACTCTCGGGAGTGCATGGCAGGAGAGCTGGCAGAACAGCTCAGCCATAAGAGCGTCCCATGTTCAGTGTGTTTGATGCGGTTCTGACTCCCACATGCAGCAAGTTGGTTTTGTCTGGTACTTTCATCTTTTTAATCATTGTTTGTACATTTGAGATGATTTTTTTTAATGCAGTTTATTTTCTCTGCACTTTTCCAGTGTTCAACATCTGTTTCTAGTTGTTGCCACTTCCCTTCCCTTTGCGTTTCAAACATCTACTGTGATATTTATGGTGTAAATATTTGGTACGAAAATTTGCCGTGCACTTTGCTGCACTGATGAGCACATTGCAGTGGTCTGTTCTGCAATGCCTTGCTGCAGCTACAACCAGAAGGGTCTCCAGAGCTCAGTGCACACGTACACTTTGCATTCCGCAAAATTTCTTGAAACACGCTTCAAAAGTAGAATAATGGAAAACTACAAGATCAGTTTTAGTACAGTAGTGTTCTCTCAAAACTCTATTATCTCTTAATGAAAAGTTTCTAAAAGTATCTAACCAGGATAAACAGCTCAAAAAATGTTCAACACCATCTCTTCTTGTCGTTCCAGGGTCAACTCCCACGACACGGTGGACGAAGACGTAAGTGAATTTTTTTCTTCTTTTTTTTTTACGTATTTAAGTGTATTTTCATCACACAAATGAGTTTGATGATTGTGAGGGATGGTTGTGTTTGACCGCAAAGGGCTGTTATTTTGGTGGCACGGCCGAAACGTTAACCAGTAAAAAATATTCAATTTTCGCAAGTGTGCTCCTTCATTTCTTGAAGCACTCTGCTGTGAATGATGAG
Organism: Rhipicephalus appendiculatus; assembly: GCA_030522465.1. Taxonomy (NCBI): domain Eukaryota; kingdom Metazoa; phylum Arthropoda; class Arachnida; order Ixodida; family Ixodidae; genus Rhipicephalus; species Rhipicephalus appendiculatus. The sequence goes on along the minus strand of JALIZH010023895.1, from coordinate 14,705 downwards.
AGGTTATGCTGAATGTTGGAAACAGCCATGCTTGGCCAAGCTAGAGGGTGTAGTTAAAGCATGCCCATTTCAGGCTTGAGGTTTGTCTTTTGCTTTGGCTTGGGTTGATTTAATGCAGAGGGCATGGGTTCATGCTAGTTGCCCTTAATGTGTCATGGCTGCATTCCTATGGTTCGATTTCCAGCGGCATACGAACAAACAGTCCTTTCTGGCATAAACGCCTCCTAATCTGCGATTAGAACAGAAGCTGTGCTGCCACAGGATAATGTGAGTGGAATTGTTGTACGAGGTCAAAAGTTTCCTAGAATTACCTATTTATATGGCAAGCTGTTCACTGCCAGCATAGATGAAACTTTCTGCAGAATGCCAATTTGCAACAGTCGCCGTCTTTGTTAATGTCGTAAATATAGTAACCTAAGTATGAAAGTTGGAAAATTGGCCGAGGGTCTCGTTTTTTGTATTGTATACAACTAATGAAACTGATGGACAGTTAAGCCAAGGAAAGCATAAGGGACATTATTTGTGGTTTCTCATCTGTATTGTAATGATTCTCACTGAAATTTTAAAAAAAAATCACGCCATATCTACGAAGTGAATGATGATGAGTGGGCAAAGCTCGATCGTTTTCATCCATGGCAGAAAGAGAATGTGTGGTCTGGAACGCGCTTATACTTCATGGTCATCAGCGTCATCGTTATCACGTGTAGTGGGTACATTCCACTATACTGGAACGCGCTTATACTTCATCGTTATCATGTGTAGTGGGTACATTCCACTATACTGCATCATCGTCATCTTTATCACGTGGAGTGGGTACATTCCACTATACGTGGCTACCTACCTACTACTACTACTACTACTACTACTACTACTACTGCTACTACTACTACTACTACTACTACTACTACTACTACAGAGGAGGGACAGACCCACACCCTAAGGAGCTTCGCCCCGAAAAAAGAATTGGACTAAAAATTGCCCTTTCCGTCAGTGGGATCCGAACCCACAACCTTCGAATTACATGTGCAATGCTGTACCACTTGAGCTACAACGGAGGGTACTCCTTTAGAGTTTCGTACTATAATACCTAGAGGGGAATCTGGCACTAGTGTCTATGCGGGCTCCTTTCAGTGGCGCTTGTACCACCATGGGAATGATGGGAAGTACAGGCTTCGGATCTGCTTCGGATGGCTTTCGTTCTTGAGATTCGCGACGCTTGTTTGCCAAGTGCAAAACAAGGTGATATGAAGTTATTTTCAAATAAAACTTGCTTAATTTTTTTGTACGTAAAACTTATGGCAGAAAGTTTGCGTGACCGTCACATGGAAATTAAACCTGGACAAATTCAACCACCAGGGTATGCATTGCTCTGTGGTTGTGCTCCAGGTTTGGCATCACAAAATAATGAATTATTTTTTTTACAACACTTGAAAACAAACATGCTTGTTTGTCTCGCTCGAAGTACGCATTAACGATTTATGGAAATAACAGCACTGCAGTGACTGAGAAATGACGTATCGTCTGCTGCAATGCCAGGTGCATTTGTCCAAGTGGCCTGCCTCCAAAGCATCTCTCGTTTTGTTGTGAAGACGAGTCGTAGGAGCATGATGGTTTGTCTCCTCGGCTTCACCGTTGTTCTGCAGTCGATTTGAATTAGTTTTGGCAAGATGCGCTTATAAAAATATGTGACCTCGATGCGATATCCTGTACTGGCATGGGACACTACCTCTATACACAGCGGTGAGTGCACGACGCTTCGCTAAAACTGTCACATACAACCTGTAAAGTTTCAACATCTCCACAAACTAAGGGACCAAGCGGTCTTCACCTTCTTTGAATGACAAAGGCACTGCTCGAGTGCTTTGCACTGCACCCCACTACTCGCTGCGCAAAAAATGAAACTGAAACTGTAGAAAAAGATTCATAGACAGTTCGCTAGCTAACGCTCTCCAATCCGAAGCCTGTACTTCCCATCGTTCCCATGGGGGTACAGCGATCGCAGTGCCACATTCCTCTCTAGGTCATTGTATGGAACTCTATGAGGGTACTCCCTTGTCCACTTTTCTGTAGGGTATTTATGTGTGCTTAAACCTGGGAGTATTAGCCTACGCCACTCGAAGCCCAGGCGGTGAGTGTGGAACACTTCTTTGCCAGAGGGACGCCATGGGGTAATTTTTCATCCTTTAATTTTTTTTTTTTCAATTTAAGTGAGGATCACTACAATACAGTTAAAAACCACGAATAATGTCCCTTATGCTTTCCATGGCTTAACTGTCTGTTGGTTTCATTAGATCTGTAGTAACCTAAGGATGTCAGTGTTGTAGTTGTCAGTGCTTAGTAACACCTGAAGCCTCTACAATGTATGAAGGGGTAAAATATAGGGAGCTTGTTTTTCTTCGTTAGGCACAACATTAATGAGGACTATATAAATGTGGTGTGGTAAATCTGCGACCTTCGAATTTGAAGGTCGCAGGCTCGGGTTGTTTTTTTTGTTAGACACAACATTAATGAGATCTAGTAAATAAACGTGGCGCAGTGAAGCTGCGACCTTCGACTCGAAGGTCGCAGGCTCGGCTTATCTTTGTTAGACACAACATTAATGAGATCTATATAAATGTGGCGTGGTAAACCTGCGACCTTCGAATTCGAAGGTCGCAGGTTTGGTTCCTGCCAGTGGCAAGTTATTTTTAGATGTGAAGCATCTTATGGCGAAGCTTAATCCGGTGGTGGTGGTGGTGGTGGTGGTGTGCCTCGAGGCCTCACTTACTGCGCATGCGCAAACCCTTTCAAAAAAATAAAAATAGAAAAACCTCCTCTCCCCCTCTCACTCCTCTAGGCATCCCTCCACGCGGCAACCACACCCTCACTGCGCATGCGCCTCCCCTCCTCTCTCCCCTCCTACGCTCCCCCCTCTCTCCTCTAGGCATCCCTCCCCGCACTCCCACTGCGCATGCGCGTCCCCCTCTCTCTCCTCTAGGCATCCCTGCCTACAGCGTCCACACCCCCCACTGCGCATGTGCGTCCCCCCCTCTCTCTCTCCTCTCCTACGCTCCCCCCTCTCGCCTCGCGACGCCGACGCAGGCAGCGTCTGCTAGCGAGTTTCTTGGTTGAAAAAACCGACTGCTCGCGCTGCACAACCGTTCACTGTCCATCCCGTATATATGGCAATGGATCTTGACCTCCAAGGTGGTGCCGGTGGGAGATTTCTCCTGTGCGTTGTTGAACAATAAAAATTCGCAGCGTGCGCGTTAACTAAAAGCCGACTGCGGGTCTCTGTGTCCAATCGGAGTCTTCTGTCTCTCATTGCCCATTAGCAGCAATTGGCATGTTCCAGTAGGAAACACCGCTCCAGCACTGCGTGCTTTGCGCCTCCTCAGTTTTCTCTCCTGCGCAACGCTGCGATAGCGCCAGCGTCAACGCCACCGCCAGTGTAAACGTTAGCGCCCGCTGCTTCACATCTACACATGGTTCCCTTTAGCGGGAGATGGTGTAATTTTTTTGTTCCGCTTCACTTCACAACTACATCACAATTACTACAAATAACATCTCCTATACTTTCCTTGGCTTTCTTGTCTCTTCTTAGTACCGTATTTTCCGGTGTATAAGACGCACCCCCCTACTTCTTACGACTTTCGCGGGAAAAAAAGATATATAAGACGCACCTTTGCATAAGACGCACCTATTTTTGACGCTGTCAACATGATAAAACACAACGGCGTACGCTGAGTACGTTCATTGCGAAATGCGTAGTCACGCATGGCGTTGAATATGTCTAAGCACGAAATAAAACTTGTAAATAACGCTGTCCTGATGCGCAGAAAACCAATAATTTTCTACAGGATTCGAAGCCACATCTATGGGTGCACTGTCAAATGTCCCAGCCTCGCGGGGTTGCCGTTGTCGGCCTCCGAGTAACTATTTCACGCGGCGTTGAAAACACCTTGGAGCACATCGTTAACATTGTCTTCACGGCATTGTAAGGCTTGGCGGGAACACACGAACAACGATCGCGCCGCACCATAGAACACCAACCTACACACTTGCACACGCATACATAACATTGATGGCGACATGCCTCACGGGAAAATTGATGATGATGATAACGAAGTGGTACTTTCGTTTCTGTAACTGGTGGTATTTCGGGCGCTACAACGTTACAGTGAAATGTTGTGGTGCCCTTCTTTATACAGTCTACTCTCGTTACAACGGACCATGATAATCCGTCAAAATTAGTCCGTTTTATCCGAAGTCCGTAATATCCAAACTCCGCAGCGAGGGGGGGGGGGGGGTGCGTCACCGCGCGACGATCGTCAGTAGTATGGGGCACGCTAGTTCTGCTGATACATGCTGAACGTATTCGACAGCATGGTTACGAAATACTTCAATTACCAGCAGCGGTTATTAACAAAATTGCAGCGCAAGTTGTAATTAATGAGTGATTGCTGTTACGGTAGGTGCAGGGACGCTATGTGGCCCCTGCACAGCAGCAAAGCGTAGCCCGATATTAAATGCGTTTCCAGCAGGCTTTTTAAGCCACTTCTGTTGATCGGCGTGGCATAAATTCTTTCTTATTTGTGCGGACGGGAAGGCATATTTAAATGGGACGCCTAATGACCGCTGGGAGCTGTTGCTCCCGCGCAGCCTCCACGGCTCGCTGGACAATCCAAACTTGTTCTGAGAGTTCTGAACTGAACAGCACCAAGGCACCTCTAACATTAATATACTAATATAACAGTAGAACTCACCTGCTTGGTGCATGAGAACGTCTTCCTTTTAAAACTTTGGTCGCAATGCCTAACAACGTTACTGCAATGAGTGACGATCGTCTAACGCACACCACAAACAAAAGCTTTTTATTTACACTTAGATCGAAAAGAAATTTGCGATATGAGATTCGTGGGCACCCTTGAACGATGATGCAATCACTTCGCACCGCGGCACTGCATTTCAGTCAGCTGCAACACTTCAATCATTCGCGTGACCAACGCGCCCTCAGACTGGCTTGGCTGCAGGCTTGGCTTGGCCAAAAGCTACCAATGTTGCCAGCCGCAACTTAAAATCACCGCGGCTTTAATGCGTAGCGAGCGGCGTGGTCAAGTCTGTTGTCAGCCCGCGTCAATGCGGCAAAAGTCTGCTTTATGCGCCCAATTTCGACAAAAAATACAGCTGATTTCGTCCACTGTAGCCAATAGTCCGTTGTATCGCAGTCCGTTAAAAGCGAACTTCGCTCCATTAGTCTAATACACAGACCAAACTTAGGCTGAATAATGGTCCGTTGTAACCGAAAGTCTGTTGTACCCGGGTCCGTTATAACGAGCGTAGACTGTATATTGCCTCAGTTCCATGGGTTTATTGGTTTGTTTAACCCTCTATTGCATGAATTATGAAAAAATCAATTGAAAAATTATTTGATCATTTTTTATCATTAACTACATGAAGAATAACATGTACAAAAATTTTCAGATTTATTGCGACTGTATTAATGAAGATAGAGGTTTGTGCCAAATATGGCACACTATGCACGTGGGCGAGCAAACTTGCTGCCATGGCTGAAAAATAAAATCTCACTGATTGCGGTCTTTTTAGCTTGATTTGTGGAATAAAGCAAAGCAATTGCTTCCTGTGTTCAGGCATAATTGAACATTTTGGTTAGTGCATCTGACTGCCGACATCTACGTGCAAGATGGCCGCTTACGCGTTTGGTTCTTCGCGTGGTGCCGCCTTGCTGTACTTTCCTGCCCGAATTTCCAACCGCTGACTTGTGGTTGTGAGCGTCAGTTGTCGACAAATCATAAAAGCTAAATATCGCCGTGTACTGGTTACACTTCACATAATTTTTTCGTGCACCCACGCCAATAATATAACAAAAAATTGCCAGGTACTGCTGCTGACACTCGATATTTTCGTGAAGCATCTCAAAACCTACCGCCACAACTGAAATCTGGCAAAAACGAGCTGTGCTGCATGATCTCAGAAGATTTCTTTTTGTTTGTATTTGCACTGTGCAACAAAACATAGATGGCATCATATTGCACATTTCATCACTCCCATGCATACTGTGCCAAATATGGCACATACCGATTTCCGACTATATACCGTAGTGGAAAACGGAATTGAGAAGAGCCTTAATGAGCATGAATTTTCAAAGCCACGAGATATGCCAAAATAATTTTTTCTTGCTTCTGCAACGAGAAAATGGTTGCAAGAAAAATATAGCAGTCACTGTTGTTCATGATCCGAGTTTGCACGTGCACCGTGCAATCTATTTCATGCCTAGATTTCATACTGCTCTAGGGATGGCAGCGCTTTTTTTATATTTAGTGCACGTAACTCTAAGGATTACTCTAACTGTGTCACATTCTCCACTGGTCATCTTGCGCCCGCTATAAAAAATGTTAATCGGTATGTGCCAAATATGGGACGCCATGCAATAGAGGGTTAAGAACAGACAGTTCGAACAATACAATAGTTTGCGTGACGATGGTGGCTTTTATTGCGGCCGTAGTCTCAGTGGTCGCCGCAGTGCTTGAACAGCAAGTAGCTGACATCTAAGACCACACCTGCTTCATTGTTATAACAAGATTAGATATCTTTCTACGAATGCTCTCGCACTCAGTTTATTGTGCGCATGAATGAAATATCAACATAGTGGTCTCACAGAATCTCACGACTTTTTGCGTACATAAGATGCACCGTTGTATAAGACGCACCAGCGAAAATATCGGAAAAAAGGTGCGTCTTATACACCGAAAAATACGGTAATGTTGTGTCTAGCGAAGAAAAACGAGTGCTTAAAATTCCCTTTCTTTCGTTCAGTTGTTACTTTGGGAAGGTAAACCCCGCAAGTCAGTCAAGTAACCTGTGGCCTAGCAGTCTTATAAAGCACGGACTATGCAGAACATAGAGAAAGCGGAGCCTCGTCAAGCCGCTATTGGAATAACGGAAACTCGCAGCAAAGCAAGTTTGTTGCTTCTATCCCCACCATCTGTTAGGCTGCGCAGCAGCTGGTCTGCGAATATGTAGCGCACCGCTGTCTTCCCAGCGAAGTCTCATTTGTCGGGCATGCCCAGCTGCCATGGTAGGGTTGCAGTCTCGTCTATCTGTTCTGTCACGGAAGGTCGTATCAGACATCTGCTTTTCATCGTTCAGGATACCTCTGCATTGCAGTTAAACCTTGTATCCATTGTCATTTCAGAGCCCCCCCCCTCTTTTTTTTTTTCCTGCAGCTGGCTTCACTTTCATCTTTTTGTCGGTTGTTTTTATTTCCTTTTGACGCATCTATTTGGCTTTTTTTTTAAAAATGAATTTCAAAGATTTGTAGCCAATTCCTGAATGAAACTTTTGAATGCAGGCCACCCTGGGTTATTCCACGCCAAATGTCCCAAGTCATTTTGGCGACCATCTCGAATGTATTGGAAAAATATCGTGTGGGTTTAGTGCATTGAAAACGGTGAATTGCTAGAATATTTCAGAGGGAAAATATTTTTCCGTCACAAGGGAGGCTTCCTAATTTGTGTAATGTCATCTGAGTCATGTTTGTTAGAAAATTTATTTTGAGTATATTACTTGTCTTTGCAATACCAATTCTGGTTGACATATTAAGCAAAGGCCTTTGTGTAAGGTGTTGAAAGCTCAGTAATATTGCTGCTATTTTTCTGCCAAATATTCATCCAGAAATGTTGCTAAAATGTTTTCTTTGCATATTTTTTTCTGTTGTCAGATTGCACGATGTACAAATATCTGAGTAATCAATACCTAGTTTACAGAAGGTATATTTTACGTTAAAAATATGGCACCACTGAAGTTTTCAAATCTTTCAAGAAAAAAGTTGCAAATTTGGGACAATCATTTTGGTTCACATTGAGACGCAATTTGCATCATGTGGCACTAATAAAAATCAGCTTTATACCTCAATCAAAAGCTAATAAATAGTTCTTATATGGCAAATTTTATTATTGCATTTTTTTTAAAGAAACTTTTTGAAATTTTTCGAAATTTTCGATTTAATTTTTGTTCTTTCTTTTAATTTGCAATAAAACCTTTTGTATTCAACATTCAATTCAATGTTCGATATTTTTGGCCACTATTCGGCACTGTTCGGTTTGAAATGAAATGTCACTATTCGCACATCCCTAGGTGAGAATTGTTTTTGTGTGTCCCATTTGACATTGCTGTCCCATTATATTGAACTCGCTTCCCTTTTGATAGACAAGCTCTTCGGGCGGCTCCTGCCCCGACCACGCCCCACTGGCGTCCATGCTCTCCAACGGCGTCGACAACCCTCACTACGGAGCCATCAACCGGCTCCTCTACGAGGCGCACATGCAGAGGCAGCAGCGATTGCTCGGCGCCTCCCATCAACGACTCCCAGAGCACTGTCCCGGTCCGAGCCAGCTGTGACCGCTCCGGCGGTGCCTTTACCGGGACGACCGCGAACGCTTAGGGTTTTAGAGCTGCCGACGGCAGCCATTTCACTGGGACAATGCAGCGCTGTTTATGTAAGGATGTGATGACGAGCACGTTGCCGTGCAAAATACACACACTCCCTTCGAAGTCTGCAAGCCGGCCACCTCTGCACGTCCCTGCAACCATTTGTGCCGTTCTTCTCAACATGACGTGAGCAGTTGTGCTGGCTCCTTCATTCCAAGGGTGTTGCCCATCTGCAATTGCCTCGCAGCTCACGGGTGGTTTTCTTTGACCCCCCCCCCCTACCCGTTGCTGCTGAAAGTGAAACCCCAGCTACATGGCAGACCTGCCTCATCGCATCGCCTGTGTTCATTAAACAAAAATTGAACAGTGCTAATAATAGACTGCTTACACGTAATGGTGTCATGTCTACCTGCACAGCAATGTCGGTCATCTTGCACTGCTAGTAGAAAGGTGTGGAAAGACTGCGCCGAAGCTAGTGATCTTAGGTACGACATGTGTGACTGGTTCTCTGCTTGTGCCGAAAAGCCGCTCGCCGTCGTTTCGGTTTGAGCGAGCGACTTCACCGTGTATGTTCACTGCACGACTTGAAACCCCTATGCACGAGCTTACAACTCGTGTGGTTTGGAACGGCATCACCAGTGAAGGAATGACTCCTCGTCCTCCTCAAACGTGGTGTACAGCCAAGCATTTGAGAAACGTTTCGAAGTGCGTCGTGGCTACAGAATTTGCCCAGACTTTGTGCATTGGAGAATTGTGCGCCAGAATTGCAGCATTCATATTTTAGCGGCACTGTGTTCACCGGGGCCATTGAACGGCTATGTGGGGTTTGCAACAATTCCATCTCTTTTTTATAGAGTAGTTCTGCAACCTGTGTCATTATGAGCCCATGATGGTGTATTACCGCAAAGCACAACTAAACAGATTGGTACTGCCCATTGAAGCCAGAGTAGTATAATTATCCAGATTCGGCACTGCAGCATTGCGTGTTTCATCAGAGGCTACTGGTTCATTCAAAGGCAGTGTTCCTGTTAAGGAAGTCCTCAACTTGTGGCTACACTTTGTTGCATTCAAGTTGCGATATTCTCATTCGATTTGAATGCCTAAATTGAGCCTTATCACAATCGACATGGAACGATTAATGAGTGCTTCGTTATAGCGTTATGAGGGCTTTTATCCACAACAAAGTTGTTTTTAATTGAGTAGCGTATGGCCTGCCTGCAAATAACCTTTTCATTAGCCTTCACACCAGCATAGTGCCATACATTCAATTAAATAATCTTCCGCAATGGTGCATACATGTTGCCAGGATGTGTAATTCTGTGAAAGAACGACTATAACATTTGTTGCGATGTCGCGTTCATGAATAAAATTATTCATTGGCACAGATAGACAGGCAGATCACTTCAAATAAAATTAAGAAAATTTGGTCCACAACATGGGTGGACCTTCAGAATGTGTATTCTTTAGTGCCTACATTTTTCAGAGTGTGATTAAGAAAACTGGCTTTTATTTGCACACTGCTTTGTTGAAGTGACACAAGCTCCTGCTTGGTGCAAACACATTTATTGAGCACTTACCTCTCTGATGTTGCTTTTTCAACTACCTGACTGCTTTGCCATGCAAACTTTGAAAGATTTGAATGCCAGGTTGGTTGCAAGTGCTTCTACAGAATGCTTTCTGTGAACTAAATACTTACACTATGATGGCATTGCAGAAATTTCGCTTTTTTTTCCGCAAGACCAACAGCATTGTGGAAGGGGGTAGACCGTTTGAGGGTAAAACACCGCAGATCCCTCGAAGAAGGCAAAACTTGCGAAGGATTGTCAGATTGTGCGAAGTCTTTACCCCTTGAAAATGCAATTTTTGTCGCAGTGTTTTAAGTGTGGAGCACTTTAGGGGGGGCCAGACTGTCGTATGCTGTCATCGTCTCTTGGCATAACACGAGGCAAAACCACATATAGCATACTGAGCACACGCTCGTGCCAAAGAGAAGTCGTCTTGTTCTTCAGATGCCTTGATGATGGTATAAAGTGGGGACATTACTACTATGGCTAGGGAAACACGACAACACAAACCAGGTATAAAAATTGAAAGAGGAAGCAAGCGAGAAATAGAAAGAGAAAGGGAAAAAAAAAGATAGGAAGAAAAATAGAAATACTAGAGAAAAACTGAAAAAACTGGAAAAGAGAAGAAAGAAAGAAGGAAACAAAGAGAAAACCAAAGAGAAACAAAGAAGGGCTGCCCAGCTCTGCACTTCATTCAGGCTTTGCACCACTATAGGGCAAAGCTGCCTTAATTCTTTTTTCTTTGCACTTATGGAGCCCACTTGAAATGATAATTTTGAAAACGGCATCTCTCTTTCTTGCCTACATCTTTGTTCAGTAGTGAAGAGGTTAAGAAGGCATTGGTGCCCTTCAGATTATACTGAGCTGCAGTATTTGAGCACAAGGCAAGAAGTTAAGGTCTGTGTCTGCATCGCTATTGTAAATTGGTTTTATCACGCCAGTGAGCCCCACCAAGACAAAGCCCCTGCGCTTCAAGTCTATACTTGTGGCTGGTAGTTGGACAGGTGTAGCATGTGTGCATTGCTTGCTACAAAAATATGTGCATGTACAAATGATGTTCCATGCACACAAGGAGTTGGTTTTCTTCAACTTCTCATTGCACATGTTTGAGCAGAACACTGTAGGATATTGAAGTTTCTGTGAATGTGCGCTTTCCGAGATTGTAGTTATGCAAAATATATAGGGATGCTTAGATTTTTCTATAGCAGCCCCATTTGCAGTGGATATAGTGCAGCTAAAGGATGCTTGTGTTGTTTGATAGTCCTGCATGCATGGGTACTTCTGACCGATCATGACTAACGAACGTTGCCTTTTAAGATGTTTTAATCTGGTTTTAAAGAAAGCGCGAGTGCTCATCGGAGTTTTCAGCACCTCGTGACATCATCACTACGCTCAAATCTCTTTATAACAAAGTTGCATTTTACACGAAAATAAGTTTTTTATATCCGAAAATTCGTTATAAAGGTATATTCCTAACACTATACCTGTTACAAGAGTATTTTTCATTTACTTCGTTATAACCGATATTGCGTTATATCCGGGTTCGTTATATCGATGTTTGAGTGTAGTATGACGTAGACAGAGGCCCCTTGTGACGTTCCACACACACACACACACGCAAAAAAAAAAGAGTATTGTCAACGTCGCAGAACATTTATGGGGCACACGAAACCACAACTGGCACCCAACGAGGGCTGTTGTTCCTTGCTCCTCTCGTTCTATTGCCAGGCTGCTCCCAAGATGGTTTTGGCAGCTTATGCCAGTAGTGCTTTTCTTTTTCCTGAAGGGGACACACTCAAAGCACCCACATCGTTTCGTTCACCACGCACGGTGCCCCCCGATTTGTAAACTGCAGGTTCATCACCACCAAAGCTTGAGCGCACGCAGTCTCAGGTGTTCCCCTGCCGTGGAGCGCTAGTTTCTTAAGGTTTTATGCGGGTGTTTTTAAGTGACTGTAAAATTGGTCACAGTTAGTGATGCTAGCATTAATTATACAATACGTTAGAACATTTACGGTTCAATTTCGGCATTACCAGACACGAGACTGCAAGTTAGAGTAAAGAAGTCGCAAACAAAAGTTTTGCTGTCGAAAAAAATGCATTCGGAAATGTTCTGCCTGGTATTGCCTTCTCCACCATAACATTGTGCTTTGCAGTGGAGCTCACCTTGTATTTTCAATCTGCTGAGCTTGCTGGTGTGGCCATTGTTTTGATGATGTTGCAACACTTCAGAGTCTTGGTCTCCTTATCCCTCCTTGCTGTAATTGCTCTGGAGTAATCCAGGCAACACTTTTTGACAGGCTCATCTTCACTTACTCCTTTTGATGTGATTTTGTTTGCATAGTAGTTGTGATAGTTTGACACTCCTTGCATGTTTGCACGTTGTGCGAGTGAATATTCTTATGCAAAATAGTTACTGGTTTTACGTATTCCTCAAGCAAATGAAAGCGCATTGATGCAATAGGCATTTGTTTATCGTTATCTTGGCACTTTTCGATAATTTGCAATTCTGTTAAATTAGAAAGTTTTTACAGTCCTGTGCTATCAGAATTAACAAGCTTTTACTGTATGTGTAGGCCAGTATCCCAGAATTTTGTTGGGTCCACAGGTCCAAGGTGGCACGCCAGGTGTTATTGCATTCTACATTTATTAATAGGGGGGTCTAACTTCTATGGCTGATTGGCAGCTATGGTTGCTGTTGGCTTGTTTCAGCCTCTTGTCACGATTTCACAACATACCAAAATTGATATGAATACAATGGGGGAAAGAGTTTTTGGACGTCATGTGTGGCCATCTGGCAAAAACCCATCGGCATGTCGCCGTTTGTAAAAAAAAAAAAATGCAGTGCTTGAACACTTCAGAAGGATTTCATGGTTATATCCATTTTAGGTGCACAAATTGAAATAGCCACTTCTTGAATGTTGTTCATCGTAATGTAGTGCGAATACATCAACTAGCCCAACAGCAAGTCCTCTCGAATGTTTTGCAGACTGCCAGAAAAGGATCAACTCACCTGCCAAGTCTGAATTTATTTTAGTGCAGAAACATGCAGACATAGACATAGTTTTGGGCTGGAAGGCATTGTTTCGTTTTTTAACTATAGCATGCAAGTTGCACCTGGGGTAGCAAAATAGTCGAAGGCTGGTTCTAGATGTTGTTTGGTCCACATGCAGTCATTTCTAACTTTGAATGCTTTTCTTTGAAGGGGCCCTGCTACACATTTTCAGCATGGTCAGAAAACGCTGCCGATCGGTAGTTGAGGCTCCCAAGAACGCTCTAGCCAAACATTAGTGCAACATGCAGCCTGGAATTTACTATGAATTTTCAAAATCGACTAGAAGTCATTCCCGTTTTGCTGAACAAATGATGCCATAAACCCAAATGACTGTGTCATAAACCCAATGTCCACGGCCGTTGCTCATCTGAGCATCATGAGCTGCATAGTCAGTGTGGCCATCACTCGCCTGCACACGTGTGCTTGCTATCACACTGAAAGTAAGCCGCACGTTTGAAGACAAAAAGAAAGTGCTCATGGTCGTGACGCGCACTTAACATGCGCATGCACTTAACAATACCTTCAACTTTATTGCACTCTATACATTTGAGGTGCAATCTGCCAATGCTTTTCTTCATATCCATTTGACTGAAACCACTGTGTTCCTTGTTCTGCACTTGTGTACAGACACAACACCTTTCATAAGCAGAAGTTGAGAAAAGTAACTGGTGTGCATTTGCCCTTTGTAGTGCACATTGTTAGGATAGATTTAAATCAATGTATACATGCCCAACTGGTGACAGCTGAAGCCAGAAGTCTTTGGCACAGAGGTGCTTCAATGAATCGACACACCTCTGTGCGCGAGCACAGCTGTAGCACATGCTCATGCAAACACATGCCTGCCGTGCTTTTTACGCAGCTTATGCGTGCAGTCATGTCTTGATTTACGGCTCATGTTTAGCACTTGGCACCGAGCTGTAGCTCAGGGCAAAATAGAACTGTCTGACTCCACACAGCTTTGCACCGTGAGACCACATTCCTGTGATACTCTGCTCACAAACCACGGCTGTCGTGTGGACTGTACAAGAAAGATGTGCCCATGCTAGGTTTTTCACAGATGTGCTGTAATGGCTGAAGGCAATGCTTCGGCCTGGCGAAGTTGCTGTATTATAAAGCGTACACACACCTGTCGTCACATTATACGTACCTTCCTGTACGTGAAAGATTGAATGCTGATTGCTCTGTTGACACATGACAATGACATTGTCTGAGTAAGCCTTACATGTAAGAAGTTTGTAGTGAACTCTCGTCTAGTGGCTATCGTTTTCATAAATATGGCTCGTTGCACACCCATTCTGTTGTTGGATGTGTCCGGGTTATGCAATGCTGATTGCAGATGCCTCTTCTTGCCACATTCCAAAGTTGCATTTTATGCTGCCTTGCTGGACATCCTTTGAAGCAAGACGTGTACGTAGCAAGAATACCGATTACTGTGCTAAACTAGGTGACAGATAAGAAGGCCTGGTTTTTGTTCTTTTTAGAACACTATTTATTGACAATGTGTTCAGTGCCACTTGTGTTGTAAGTACACAAACGGTTCTGTTGTATAGTTGTAAAATAAAGTGCATGCATGACGCAGTCCTTGCATTTTGTGGCTTGACCACCGGTGAAATCTGCAGGTGTGCATGTGGCATGCCGAGATTTGCACTGGCCCCA
>JALIZH010023894.1:0-94739 GCA_030522465.1 Rhipicephalus appendiculatus | reverse complement strand
CACTCAGACTCAGACCCACAGGCCGATCTGAGTCTGAGTAAGTGTGAGTGGCAGCGATGGCGTAGTGGTTAGAGCATCAGCCTCGCATGCAAGAGGTCCGTGGTTCGAATCCCGGTGCCGGACAATTCCCAACCGGATTAAAAAAAAAAAAATCCGCGTGATGATGGAATTGTGTAAAAAGGCCTGGGGTGCAGCCTCACTGGCGACCACATCCAGCAATGCACTCCCTCACCAGAGCAGGATTGGCCACCCTGGTGCAGTACTTGGCCACTACCTCCCACATGAATACACCAATTAACCCTCGGCCCTCAGTCCCCAGCGGCTGCGAAGCAACTGACCAAGGCGGCGGTCAGACCTGCGACGCAGCGGAGGGTGCTAAGAATCTCTGGGTCCGGACAGGCCGCCATTGGAATCTGAACTTGGCTACGTTTAACGCCAGAACTTTATCTAGCGAGGCGAGTCTAGCTGTACTATTCGAGGAATTAGAGGGTGTTAAATGGGATGTAATAGGGCTCAGTGAGGTTAGGAGGACACATGAGGCTTATACAGTGCTGAAGAACGGACACGTCCTATGCTATCGTGGCTTAGCTGACAGAAGAGAACTAGGGGTGGGGTTCCTCATTCATAAAAATATAGCTGGTAATATAGAGGAATACTATAGCATTAATGAGAGGGTGGCATGTATCGTAATTAAGTTTAATAAGAGGTACAAGATGAAGGTGGTACAGGCCCACGCGCCTACATCAAGCCATGATGACCAACTGGTTGAACGCTTCTACGAAGACGTAGAATCAGCAATAAGTACGGTAAAGACACAGTATACTGTACTGATGGGCGACTTTAATGCAAAGGTAGGCAAGAAGCAGGCTGGAGATCATGCAGTTGGGGAATATGGCATCGGTTCTAGAAACGCCAGAGGGGAGTTACTAGTAGAATTCGCAGAACGCAACAGTTTACGGATCTTGAATACCTTCTACAGAAAACGGGCTACTCGTAAGTGGACGTGGAGGAGTCCTAATGGCGAAACTAAAAATGAAATAGACTTCATAATGTGTGCCCACCCGGGCATTGTACAGGATGTGGAAGTAGTTAACAAGATCCGATGCAGTGACCACAGAATGGTAAGATCTAGAATTCACCTAGACTTGAGGAAGGAACGGCAGAAACTGATACGCAAGAAGCCGATTAATGAACTAGCTCTGAGAGGGAAAGTACAGGAATTCAGAGTTTCACTTCAGAATAGGTACGCGGCTTTAACCGAGGAAACCAACCTTAGCGTTGACGCAATGAATGATAATCTGACTAGTATCATTAAGGAGTGTGCAGTGGAAGTCGGGGGGTACAGTCGTTAAACAGGACACTGGTAAGCTATCCCAAGAGACGAAAAACCTTATTAAGAAACGTCAAACCATGAAAGCCTCAAATGCAACAGACAAAATAGAGCTGGCGGAGCTTTCAAGTTAATCAATAGGCGTAAAGTAGCCGACATAAGAAAGTATAATATGGAGAGAATTGAGCATGCTATTAAGAACGGAAGAAGCCTCAAATCTATGAAGAGAAAACTGTGCATAGGCAAAAATCAGATGTATGCATTAAGAGACAAGGAAGGCAAGGTCACAACCAATATGGATAGAATAGTTGAGGTGGCGGAAGAGTTCTACAGAGATCTGTACAGCAGCCGAGACAGTCAGGATGATAACGTAAGAAGCAGTAATAGCCCAGAGGAATCTGACATCCCACCAGTATTGACAGGAGAAGTAAAGAAAGCCCTAAAGGGGAATGCAAAGAGGCAAAGCCGCTGGTGAGGATCAGGTAACATCAGACCTGTTGAAAGACGGTGGAGAGATTGTGTTAGAGAAACTGCCCACCCTGTATACGAAGTGTCTCTCTACGGGGACGATACCAGATTCTTGGAAGAACGCCAACATCATCTTGATCCATAAGAAAGGGGACGTCAAGGACCTGAAAAACTACAGGCCCATCAGCTTACTGTCCGTTGTCTACAAGCTATTTACAAAAGTAATTGCTAACAGAATTAATACGACATTAGAGTTCAATCAACCAAAGGACCAGGCAGGATTTCGTACAGGCTTCTCAACAACAGACCATATTCATACTATCAATCAGGTGATAGAGAAATGCTCGGAATACAACCAACCCCTATACATAGCCTTCATAGATTACGAGAAGGCATTTGATTCGGTGGAGACATCAGCAGTCATTCAGGCACTGCGGAACCAGGGCATCGACGAAGCCTATATAAACATAATGGAAGAAATCTACAGCGGATCCACAGCCACTATAGTACTCCATAAAGAAAGCGACAGAATCCCAATAAAGAAGGGCGTACGGCAGGGAGACACGATCTCTCCAATGCTATTCACCGCGTGTTTACAGGAGGTTTTCAGGGCCCTAGATTGGGAAGAGTTAGGGATAAGAGTTAATGGAGAGTATCTCAGTAACCTGCGATTCGCTGATGACATTGCATTGATGAGTAACGCGGGAGACGAATTACAGCTTATGATTACTGAACTGGATACGGAAAGTAGAAGAGTAGGTTTGAAAATTAATATGCATAAAACTAAAGTAATGTGGAACAATCTTGGCACAGAACAGCGCTTTGCAATAGGTGGCGAGACACTGGAAGTTGTAAAGGAGTACGTCTACTTAGGACAGGTAGTAACCGCGGAGCCGAACCATGAGAGTGAAATAACTAGAAGAATAAGGATGGGATGGAGCACATTCGGCAAGCATTATCAAATCATGAATGGTAGTCTACCACTATCCCTCAAAGAGGAAGGTATATAACAGCTGCATCTTACCGGTACTTACCTACGGAGCAGAAACCTGGAGACTTACAAAGAGGGTTCAACTTAAACTGAGGACGACGCAGCGAGCGATGGAAAGGAAAATGATAGATGTAACCTTAAGAGACAGGAAGAGAGCAGAGTGGGTCAGGGAACAAACGGGGGTTAAGGATATCATAGTTGAAATCAAGAAGAAGAAATGGATATGGGCCGGGCACGTAGCACGTCGGCAGGATAACCGCTGGTCATTAAGGGTAACTGACTGGATTCCAAGAGATGGCAAACGCGTCAGGGGGGAGACAGAAAATTAGGTGGGTAGATGAGATTAAGAAGTTTGCAGGTATAACGTGGCAGCAGAAAGCACAGGACCGGGTTGATTGGCGAAACATGGGAGAGGCCTTTGCCCTGCAGTGGGCGTAGACAGGCTGATGATGATGATGAAGTGTGAGTGAGTCGACTCATGAGTGAGTTTGCCGACCTATGATGGTGATGACTAATCGTGGGCGCAACATAACTCAATGAATTTACAAGCACGTGCTTGACAGAGCTGCGGCATAGAGACAAGGCATGCCGGACGGCATGCCGGCAGGTGAGACTGTAGTATATAAACTTCAATAATGGTAGCTGTAGACGTTTAGTGTAATAAACATTGACACAAGTAATTTTCTTGAATGGCCGCTGTGCCCCCCGCGCGCACATGACGTCATGACTCCAAGCGCGGGAGCTTTTAGATAGCATGCCCCTCGTAAGCACACGTATACACGCACTTAAGGGAGCCTAAAACTTTTTTTAACAGCGTAGCTATTTGGGGTGAGCGTCAGTCCGTGCAGAGTGAACAGAAAACTATCATCGCCATGAACCGGCAGGTGCTTTCTGCTTTCTTCGTCCTCTTCATCTCCTGCTTCGCTCACAGAACACGTGCTCCGATTTGTCGGGCGTGGAATGCACTAACTGTGATAGGCGACAGAACGAGTACAGAGAGAGATAGATAGAAAGATATAGAAAGGAGGAGACAGAAAGAAAGCGAAGAAAGAGAAAAAAAAGAAGGAAAGACAAAGAAAGAAAGGGAAGAAAAAGAGAAAAAAGATAGAAAGACAAACAAAGAAAGAGAAAGTAGAAAGAAAGAAATAAATATATCGAAAGAAACAGACACAGAAATGAGATAAAGAAAGAGAGCAAGACAGAAACACAAAGAAAGAGAGAATCAAAGATAGAGAAAGAAATAGAGAGAGGGGAAAGAGAAAGAGGAAGTGGTAAATAGAGAGAGAAAAGGACAGATAAAGAAATGAAATAAACAGAGATGAAAAAGTGATAGAAAGAGAGAGAGGAAGAAAGAAAGAAAAATGAAGAGAAGCAAAGTAGGCCGCCGAGCTCCGCACTTCCCTTAGGCTTGGCACCACTAGTGCGAAGCAACCTTCACTTTGAAAAAAAAAAAATAAAAAAAACTCTGGACGCGTTTATGCTGAAGCATCAAATCATTGGCACCCCAATTAAGCGACGCACCTTCTATCAAGGTAGCCACAGGCAATCATTTGTTACCCTCCTTCACAGCCCCGCCTTTCTTCAATAATTTGTCGAACGCGCAGCCGTCGCTGACGACAGCAGCGCACTCGACGGCTACCCTCGAGCTACCCTCTCCGTGGCGTCGGCAATCAACTCCCGCAAGAGCCGTCGGGCAGCTGGAGCAGCGCAGACAAAGGGGATCGCGGAGTGGTTCGGATCTGATCCGCCAGGTGCCTCCACACTACCAGCTGTTCTTATTTTATTCTCCTGTAAGTTGACGATCTACAAAAGCCGAGAAATATGCGGACAAACAAAAAAATATTTAAGAACGATCTCCGGTAATCGTCAGTTCGGGCATTGTGGTTGTGTCTTCAGGGGCGAAGACAGAGCCGCAGACGCGGTTGATTGGATAACGAGAGCCGCGCGCGACGCTCACTGCAGCGACGAGCTGAAGCGCTCACCAGTTGCCTGACATGCCTTACGCTATGTCGCAACTTTACAAGTCACTAATCACTAGACTTGCGGTACACAGCGCAGCCAGGCTAATCCATGGTCTACGAGAAAAGAAACTGCGAGATACACGCCGCAGTTCAGCTCACGTCAACAGAGAGCACGCTGTAACAGAGGCAGACGACGTTCGCTGTCCATCGGGTGTTCAGTGACGTAGACTAGACATATCCAATCAGATCGGTCGCCAGTGTTACGTATAATGAAACAATGCTACGTAGAGTGGAAGCGGAAAATCGAAACCCGTTCGGCTGCGCCGCTGCGATCTGTAGCGATTCGCATGTTTAGTCTTGTAGTAAACTACACTATTGCCCCACAGAGCTTAAATCAGTCTACAAATGGATTTTAGGACTTTCTTTACCGGCTCAATGCGCTTGCACAAAATCGTCAAAACCGTTTCAGGGTTCTTTCAATACGTACACATGGCGGATTGCGCAAAAAGAACCGTCTTTAGGCGCACATGAATGTTTGGCCACTGGAAAGCGTCTCGCAAACTTTCGTGATCACCCAAGTGAAGCCGACTCAATATGAAAGTGAGATCAGAAAAAAGTTGAAGAGAGTGAACGAGAGAGAGAGCGAAATTGATAACTATGAAATAGAAAGAAAGAATCAAGGATTCTTAATCGGCCTATACCATCAAGCATCACTGCAATATGCGCAAGCACTGCTCTGACGCCATATGCCACCCGCAGTCACCCACGCCGTATGTTTTCTGAAGAGCCTTTTGGCCTCCGCGCCGCGTCCATGAGAGGGGACACAGCTCCCGCTCTTCGCTCGCTATTATTACACGTCACCCGCAGACTCCTGTTCTTCACATGCGACCTGGCCCGCTGAAGACCTGCCTCGGTATTGTCACGTCAAATTACGTCTAGTAGGCGGGATCCCATTTTGCACACTGCTCCCCTGCCGTCGCGCCCTATCGGTCCATCCAAGCACGTTTCAAGGCATTCCTGCTATATAGCACAGAGGAATATCTAACCAACCTGTTATGTAGACATGAAGGCAAAGAACGACATATAAGAAGGCCAGGAAGGGAATGTGCGGGGTATTGACATGATGCGCTGAGAGGTACTTCCTCGTTGAAATATACTAAATGTATAAAAATGTAAATGGGCCCGTGTAGAAGAGAGGTAGTTCTTTGGTTAATTTATGCCAGACGCTTGGGACTGTCTGCCTTGGACATCGGCAACATGAGTGGGCGTATACTCGCGGCATACATGGTTTAGTTTCGAAGAAGGATAAGAAGTATAAGAAAGAAGCTGAGGTCACGTCTGGCTTCGTCTGAGCTACCCGTGCAACGCAGCCTTCATTTCTTTGATGTATCTGGCCACTTCACTTTCGGGGAATATGAAAGGGTTGCCGCACCTATGAATATACCATAGCCTGTGCAAAGAAGGCTCAGCCTCTCATCTTTCCTCCTATAAAAAAGGAAAAGAAAAAAGGAACACTGGACAGAGTCAACGATTTCAAGTCTCAGTGAGGGTCATACTTCTGACTATAAACGACAAACACCGTTTCACGCCATTACAAATTTAGTTCCGTCAAATTTAGCTCTTAGAACACGTTCAAGAGCATTTCGCGTAATGTATTTCGTCCATGCACCAGACTGAGGCCGCCGATGCATGGAATTGAGCCGATGTATGGACGCTGGCACAGCAGCAGAACTTTTCCAGCTGCTCGCACCGACGTTCATTAAAATTCAAGCGAGATTTTTATACAGTGTTTAAAAATGGGATCCGAGTTATGCTGTTCTTGGCGTATTCATTTCGACATACAGGTGCATAACTCTGTTTTTTATTCTTCAGCGGTCCAACACGCTAGACCCACGCGTCTCGCTTCTGCACATTGGCGCGTAATTTATTCCCGCCCTTATACTGACGTTTATGCTCACGCGCTCCCCTCCAATGCGGCTAATATGGGCGGCTTTATTCATCGCCCCTGACACCGGCTGACTGACCACCTGTCGAGCGGCCATCGTATATACCGCCACAGAGTCCGAGCGAATCTTGATTAGGGGCCAGAAACTGCGCGTGCATGCCTGCGCCCGAGTCGTGCGAAGTCAGTGGTCGTAAATCGATCCTCCCTTTAATGCGCGCGCGCATGCACGCAACGCCGTCTCGTTCGGAAGGCGTCGAGCTCCAGGGCACGCGACAGCTCGTTTCGCGCCGATCCCCGAATGTCGTGACTGGTGAGTCGAAGCAAGCTTAAGGACCGGTAATTGCACGTCGCCCAAAGGATGGTGGATGGTCATCGGCCTCGAACACGTGAAGCTTGACGGTGCGACTTCGGGCAGTGGAATATATTCTATATAGAATCTACACGAGAACCGGAAAATAAAGCGTATCGTACGCAAATTGTATCAAGTGCGAAGCTGTTCTTGGTCGAGGCATTCATGTTCGGTATCCGTGGTAACGCGGGTGAACATCGTAAACGGGCATGCACCACAGAAATTGGGTAAATCCCACTATACTCACCACTCGTCCGCGAAAAATGGAGGCAACAGTTAGCCCAACAAACGGGCATGTGCCACAACAATCTTTGCGGCCTCTCAGAAAACTATCATCATCATAAACGCGAGTGACTCACAAATTGGGTAAATCTTATACTACACACAACTTCCACTAAAAATGAATAAGGCAACAGTTATTCCTAAAAATGGCGTGCGCGTTACCATAGTCACACTGGCACGTGATACTTTGTGGTTATAAAAGATGGTGGCCATACTATACCACCTGAATGCTTAACAAAGAATGCTTATAATAAATGGCAGTGATACAACACACCGGAGCATCTTAAGCGAATGCTTCTTTGTAAACCAGGGTATGAGAGTGGTATGGTCATTATTCTACAAAGCTATACTACCACCCCAAAGCTTAACAAGGAGTGTTTCATAGAGAGCAGTGATGTAACATATTTGAAAGAATTGCAAAACATAGAAATGAGTTAGCCTGACGTAGGGAACACCACCAGCTTCGCTGTTTCAACGGCGTCCATGAAGCGGAGCTGATTGAATTTTAAAGCGATAGCGTTAAAAAGCTCGTTTCGCAGAAATTCCGGTGTCGGTGTCGTCGGCGTCGTTTGTTGTGAGCGAAAAATCATCATCTTGTGCGTGACCGAAAAATCGAGAAAGATGCAAATACAATAAATAATAAGAATGTTAATCGAACAAGAGGGGCCGTCTCAGCGGCCAGCAGGCGTTCTACCACAAAGCCACGGTACTGCTTAAGAACGCTTCGAAGAAAGAAAAACTATGTGAATATCATGTAGTGCGGGGAAATAAAATAAATACAAAAGCTTCCCTTCAACTGAGAATCGAACCCAGCTCGTCTGCGTGGCAAGCAGGAGTCCTGCCACAGAGCCATGGTATCGCTTGAAACTGCTCCGGAAACAAACAAACAAACAAAAAAAAAACATTATATAAATGTCATGTAGTGGAAGAACGCATGTAATATTGCGCGGCAGAAGCGTAGAATCGCGCCAGGCGACAAAACATGTGAATTGCCGCGAGTGGGTGTTTTAAAGGCCCACCCTCATTACAAAGCGCTCAGACACATTTGATAATCATCAGCTGCAAAGACATCAACAAAGGAAGCAGCTGCGTACGTTCGCGTGTTGCCTTACGGTCCGGCAGTGTTCCCTTCGCTGATTCGCAATAGGAAGAATTACGACGTAGTGGGTACTTAAGGACTGTATTTGCAGTATGCATTCTGGAATAGCTTGAAACGTCCCAATGTTACACGCACAGTCGTTCGTTTCCTTACGGCACGGTTGAGGCCAGGGGCGTAGCCAGAAATTTTTTTTCGGAGGGGGGAGGGGAGGCACCTCCTTGATTTAGGGGGGGGGGGGGGCACCTCCTTGAAATGGTCATTTTTATCGCTCTGTATGCTATGGTGCGAAAAAAATTTCGGGGAGGGGGGGGGCCACGGGCCCGGTGTGCCACCTCCTGGCTACGCCACTGGTTGGGGCATGCGCCGAGAACCGAAGCTAGGCTAGTAATTGAGAAAGCGATGCGCACGGGGCCCGATTACGCTGTCGAGTTCTACTGTTGATCGCGAAGCGGAAGTGTTCAAGTGTTTTTTTTATACGTACACTAACAATCAAACACAAGCACGCACATACATAAAAGGATGTGGGGGGCACACATGAAATAGATTTCTGACGACACTCCATGCATCCACCGAGGACGTGGCCTCGGCGGCTGGGGCGTCCCCGTTTCGTGCCCGTTCCGACGGGTTCGAAATGCAAGAACACCCGTCCACTCTTATTTAGATACACGTTCAAGAACCCCGACCGGTCAAAACTGATCTGGATTATCCGGAATTCGACGTGGCTCAGAATCACATCTGCCATTCGGTACGCATAAAACGGCAGAATGTATTTTAAGAAGTACTAGTACAAACCCACTTCTAAAGTCTTGTTATCTAAATTCAAGCGGAAATGTGTTAGTGTTAACCGCATGGAAATACATCGTTTCTGCGGAACGTTGAAGAAAGAAAATGGTGTAATCCAGAAAAAAGTGTGGCCGTCATGCATAATTGCGTCAGCGATACTCCACTTTACAATCCTGTCGCCTCTATACACTACGGTGCTCGATGGATTTAAAAGAATGCAGAAGTGAATTAGACATCGTCAGAGCATGGGCTCGAACGCAGGAGAAGCAAGTTTGCTTGATAACTGCTGCTCCGGACCGTACTTCGAAGAATCTAATATAAAAATAATTTCAGGTTCGGTAAGGAAGCCTGGTCAGAAGTAATACAAATTTTCGCTATAAAGTCCAGTGTATAGAACTTCTGTCATTAGTACAGTGTTCGAAAGAGTGGACAGTCTGCGTAAATATACCTAGCTCCAACTCCAAATGGGGAAAATAATTCTGACGGCATAACGCAGTGAATAATTGCAAAATATAATGGCGCAAAAGAACAGCTGCGCCATTCGTGTTCACCATAAAGAACTTACATTCGCATCTCGTGATCATAACGCGAGCTCAATCATTATAAAATTCCTAATCAGTCTTGGTCTTTGACGCGGCAGTTAAGGCATTAGCGCGTTTCTTTGTGGCGCACATTGCGACCAATTTCACAATTACTGTCACTATGTAAATTGGCCAGCAATGATTCAGCAACACAAAAGTGACACGCGTTTCAATAGCACCGGTGCGGTTGTTTCGTTGGCCGATATCAACGTTTTCTTAGATTCATTTTCCTGTCAATTTTTGCATCTCGACTACGTGACGCAGAATTCCTGGCAAACTCACATTGCTGGTCCCTGTTTGTCTCTAAGCTCGCATGGAGATGTATTGGCTTTAACTATTAGATGTCACTGCACTTTGCACAGCTTGTCACGCGTCCATTCGTGAAACAAGCTTTTATACCATGGTCACACGTTATCGTCCTGTACTGCGACGCACATGACGTCGTCCGTCGAGAGGTATCGCCGCACGTGACTCCAGCAGTCCTCGTTGAGGTCGTCCATTTGCAAGCGACCGTCGTCGACAGGATGGCAGACGACTTGCTCTTTCACGACTCCGGCGACTTGCATGAATCCGTCCAGGGACTGCGTTCTTCTCAGGCGATCTCGCGCCAAGACTACGAGCTCCGCCTGGTCCAGCTGGGTCCACCTGGCAACCTCGTCCAGCAGCGCGGGGTGTCGGAGGACGCGTTCTAAAGCTGCCGTGACGTACCTGCAGGGTGATGAACGCTGCTATTTCAGAAATAATTATGTTCTTGTGCGCGGCAAGTGTGTGCATGGGCTCTTATGTTATATAGCTTCAGGAACGTTTGCGTACACGAGTGCACTAAATCTAAAGCTGGGCTGCATTATATAGTGCAAATACGCCTATATATATATATATATATATATATATATATATATATATATATATATATACATATAGTTTCTGAAGAAGGTTCCGGCTCCTGGCCATTGGGTTAAGTCACAGTGAATGAAAACATGAAAACCATAACATTTATTCTAAGGTGACGACCGGGGACCGGTCATTATCAAAGATGATATTTGCACACTGCGTTCGAGTTTAAATACACATTCTCGCAATACTTAGATACACACACTGTCGCAATTCCTTCTAACGTTACAAGGGGAGGGGCCAGAACAACAACAATAACAGCAACAACAAGAGCAACAACAAAAAAAGCTCAGAGAGAGAAACTGATCATACATACTGACGCACATAGAGTCGCAATTCGTTAGAACTTGACAAAAGGTCGGGCGAGGACAAAAAAAAAAACGCAGAAACAAACAAACAAACAAGAAATAAAAAGTTAGGGGCGCTTAAGCTACCTTTAACAGTCGAACGCGACAGCGATATCCGGCCCCATCATCATTGCGCACCCAGCCACCCAGACAGCCAGCCAGCCAGCCAGAGGTGTTTGTTGCGGGTGGGGAGTGGGGGGGAGGGGGGAGGAAGGGCAAGAGAAGCGCTCGCTTATATCCTCTGTTTCGTCAGCGGACGGGGCTTTCAACTAGCAAAGATCGCTGCCCTAATATCCTCTTGTAGGCTTGTTGGTTCATATCGAATGAGTGGCGACTGCGCAAGTACGAAGGAAGGCGGCAGAAAAATTGAGACGGGAACATCGGACAGACTGGGCGATGTATCAATGAACGGATGCGGGAACACAGTCTGGTCGTTAGAGGTAGGAATTGTGGGTACGTTAATTTTCATTGGAGGTTCTGCGGTTGCGTAGCACAATCTTAAGAAGTGAGAATGATGGCTAAGTCAAGAGAGACGACAGAAAGGGAAATCATCGAGACTTTTTGCATAGGGCAGCATGATATCAAGTGCGTCAGCACGCCTTCTATTTTACTGTCTTATATGCTTTGTTGGTCTGTTTTGCTGTAATTTTTATTACACAAAATTCATATCAGCAGTGTTATTGAGTGTTGCCGGTATAGTTGCTTCTTTATCTGTTGCGCCTTTTTGCCTCAGTATGTCGTTTTTTACCTTTGTTGTTGTTTTACAGCTTTAAAACAATGATCAGAATTTTTCTCGTGGTTTTGGGAGCTCGAGGTCACTTCAGAACTTTTGAATCGTGCCACTGGTACAGTTCTTGTTACAAGAAAATTTTGTTGCTGGCAGCATGTATAACGGAGCAGGGGCGTTAGACATTGTTGTTAATAAAAATGAGTTGTCTTTTGATGATGGGAAATAAATATTCTGTTTTGCGCACACGTGTGGTGCCTGAAAGGAGAAGAAAAAAAATGGCGAGGCCGAGCAAGCCTTGAAACAGTGAAAGTGAGCGGTTCTGAAGTCTATACTGGTTGCCTGTATTGGTTGTTCCTTGAGCTTAGCTAGGTGGTGCAGGTTGTTTCTATGTTGCCTCTAGGTCGTTGCTAGGCTTTAGCTGGGTAATGCTAGGTTGTTTCTACCTTGATTCTGAGCGCAGAGAGGTTCGAGTTAAACCACTGACAGACAGACACGACACGAGCACGTCGTCGTTGGCGTAGGCCTTCCATCGCTTCGGAGTCTTCTCGCAGCCGCCGTTGCCTTTCCCGTTCCCTAGTATTCTCTCGTACGTGGTCGGGGTCGTCGGCTTGCCGCCGTCGCTTCACAGCCATTTGTTGGGCTGACTGTTGTCTTCTTCATTTTTAGGTGGACCAGTGGTGAGTAGAGGGATTTACCCAATTTCTGTGGCACAAACCCGTTTATGATTTCTTAGGCAAACTGTTGTCTTCATTTTTACTGGACCAATGGTGAGTAGAAAGATTTATTCTATTCCTGCGGCGCATAACAGTCTATGATGATAGTTTTTTGGTACGGGGTGAACAAGGAACGACTTGCTAAGCAGCTTCGCCGTTAAAGTAAAACACTTTTTCCTGCTTTATTTTTCTGTTTTTTTCCTGCCTGCGTGCTCCCTCTTGCGTTATCAGATTTTTTCCTCACATGTCCTCTTTTATCGCATTTGTAAGATTTAACAGATTTTTTTTCGTTTCCGTTCTTTGTATACAATATACCGGGTCTGTTTCTCGAACTTTATTTGCAAGACACCTCGTTGACAATTGACGCTTTGAATTAACCTGTGCCTGGTAACCAGCCTCCTTGATTTGTTCCTCTGTTCCACATACAACCAGGCCCGTAGCCAGGGGGGGGGGGGGGCTAGAGGCTCGGGCCCCCCCCCGAAATTCGCTATCAGGGGGGGGTGTTTCACCGCGAATAAATAATAAAAATAGGTGGTTTTCAAGGTTTTCAACGGGTGCCCCCCCCCCCCCCCCCCCCGAAAAAATTTTCTGGCTACGTGCCTGCATACAACTTATAAGGTCATACATGTATATGTGCACTCAAATCGCCCATTCATTTTCATCCGTATCCCCAAGACTCCCCTTCCGAACTAATTTTGCTCCGCGCTTCGAAGACTTTTACAAGAGGCCTAAACCACATTTCCTTGCACTGCCTCGCCTGGAGTTTATCCCCTCCACGGTTTTATACCCTTGTAGTGTAAGCCGGCGCCACTTGTTAACATGGTGAAGAATGCGGAAAATTCTTTTTTGAAAGATTGCTTGATTTATTTGTAAATTAGCGATGTTATTGTTTTCAATAAAACAATGTATTTAAGAAAACAATATTCAATGTTTCTAGATGTAATCAGGCAGGGTCTTTTTTGTTGATACACTACGCCTAGAAAAAATATACAGTCCAATATCTTCAACACTTTAGCTAACCAAAGCAAATGCATTTAGTGAACAATGCCAGAAGAACACATGGCGAAACTCCCCACACTATTCGACGTAACCGTCGTATCTGAAGGATCTCATTCCCATTGTTTCCTGCGTAGCAGTCATACGATTCTTTATAGGTGCCTGGGCGGAGCTCAAACAATTTTACCGTACTAAGACGACCGCACATTTTTAGCAAAAAAAAAAACTGTTCCGGGTTTGTCTTACCTGTCCAGATGTGAAGCTTCCTTCATCCGAGCAGCTCGTGCAACGAGACCGAAGTTCCTCAGCGTTGTCGCCCTGACAGCGAGCCAGTGGCTGACATGATCCGATTCTAGGCGGCCTCCGTAGTTCACCCTCATCAGCGTGTAGTTATCCTCAATGCTATCTGAGAGGCACCGGAAAAAGGCAGTGGCGTGCGCGGGAGCTATGTTGGCTAAGTGTAGCCACCTGATGCACGTGTTTCGTTTGAGTGAGTCGGCCAAGTCCTCGGTGTCCTGGATGCTCATGCCGAACATTCTAATTTCCAGTTCTTTGACGCTCTTGTTTTGAGCGAGCGACTCGAGAATGATGTTCCACCATTGTTGTTGGCCATGTGCTTGTCCATCGTCAACGCCCATGACGCCGAGATCCAGGCTTTGCAATGCTGTAGTTGATCTCAGATATTCGGCTAATGCCAATGACAGACTCATGTAGTCGCTCTGGATCCAGATGCCGATGTACTTCACGTGCTCATAGGTCGGCAGCCGGCGCAAAACTGCTAACTTATGGCCGTCAGTGGCCGACAGGGGAAAATCTGCTCCGGAAAATGCCTTGCAGTCAAGCAAGTCAATCTGTCCCGTGAACTGGTGATGTCCGAAGGAAACTTTTCCTTCACAGCCGCTGCATTTCAGCTCTGCGCAGAACCACTGGAGGTTAGAATATTGCGATAGCAAACTAATGTGGACCACCTTCAGACTTTCTTTCGTCGGCAGCGCCCGGAAGAAAACGGACCATGTGGTCGGATACAGTATAGAGTAAGAAAGGCCCACTTCTTCCAATACACTATTCTCGATCAGAGGAGTGACCCAGCAGTCGTAAACTGAGTTCAACACAAGATGGTCTCGCAGCTGTGCAGTCCAAATATGTAGCACGCGTATAACTAGGTTTTCCTTGATTATACGTGACACAAGGACTGTGCTTTCTTCGTCCTCGACGAAGCTATAGAGCAAGAGTTTCTCGATGCTTCGATTTTTCAAAACGCCTTCTAGTATGGCCCGTTGCATAAATAAGTTCCTCGCGGTCACAGACAAGACCTTCAGCGCAGTGGTCAAGCTGAGGTATTCCTTAGGAGCTTGCCGACACGCGTCGCGGTTGATTGATAAACCTTGAATGCGCAGCTCTTCTAGAGCGGGTTTTCTTAATAAGGCGGTGAAGAGCATGTCGATGGTCGTGTCTCGGGCAAATTCGCCACTTAGGTGTAGACACCTGAGAGACGATGACGCTTGCAGTAACGTGCACAGCGGGTCTATAAAGGCATCCAGAAAAAGCTTGAAGGACGTGAGGTGGAGCGTTTCGATGTTCGTCAGACAAGGTAGCGTGGCAGAAACGGTGCTCGCTGCTGACGTCTTTATGCCACATATTTCAATGGTTCTAATCCACTTGTTTTGACAAACAGCACGCAGGAGACGCATGCCTGTGTCATTGGCGAGGGAAAGGTTGAGGCTGACGCTACCAATGCACTTGTGCGTTGCCAGCAACCACCGAAGAAGATCCGCCTGTTGTTGTTGTTTCCACGCACCAACTTGTCCCGCGGTTGGTGAAGTGATGGGGTAATTCCAAATGCGGAGCTGGTTGGACGTCTCGGGCTGCTCTCGAATTTCAAATCGGGAACCCCAAAGCATCTTGTTCCAGGTCGCCAGCTTGGTGACAATCTGACACGTTTGTTTTTCGGATGCTGTGCAGGGTATGAGGTGATCGACGGTGTCTCCGTCCAAGAATTCCATGTTGCCGTATCCACACTTGTTTAGTCAGTGGGTGCTGCCACAAGAGTCGGCCACATTCCGGAGGTCTCCTTTGCACCTGCAAGAATGTAAAAGTTATTCCTGCGGTGACGGGGAACTTACTAAAATGTAATGAGAAAGCTTACCATATAAGAGCTGTTTATTTGCTCTCAACTCACGTATAAAGATGATTTTAATTGGAACACGGCATGGTTTTGAATTACGTCTCAATAGAAACGCACATCAAGATTTCTTAAGGTAATTGCAATTTTTTTATTTTAAGATTTCCAATCTTCAGTGGTAATAAAATATTTTTAATGCGAAATATGCCTTCTGTAAGGTAAGTGCTCATTACTCAGCATTCACACTTAAACCAATATTACGGGGAAAAAGTGCAAGTACGTAACACTGTGGCTAAATTTCTGGAGACGTATTTGGCAGAGAAGTTAGAGGACGCTTGAGCATCGCTTTCAAGAGTAAACTTGACAGCATCTCCGCACCATGTTCGTATCGCCTTCCCAATTCGCCAGTCTGGCTTAGCTCATTGGTAAATGCCTAAACAGTGCCAACACCAAAGTGCGGACATTAGTGATGCAGAACTATAGGAAAATTGACTATCGATAACATCGATAGTTTCTTTTGAACGAACGATAGGGTAAATAAACTATCGATAGTACTACTATCGATACTATTATCGACATTGCAATCGATAGTACTGTCAGTAGTCGTAATGTCGGTAGTATTACAACCGACATTACTATCAGTAGTATCTATAGTGCTTTGAATAACTGCTGTTGGCGGCTGGGGCGAAATTTTTTGTCGAAATAAGTATTCCAGCAGTGAAAATGCGGCACTATGTCCATCAATAAATTCACATTCAAAAGTAAGCACTTGCACCTTACAATTAACAAAACTTTTTCTTGATATCTTGACTTCAAAATTGCAAGATACGATATAATTTTGAAGCCCCACAATACCGTCAATCGTAACTGTCTCGTTTCCTGTACACCTGAATAATTCAACTTAATTGTCATGTGTCAGCCAAAAATTATGATGAAAGAGCGCAAGCATGTCAACAATCGTGCCCTTCAGCCTGCTCTTCCTGCTCCACACACTCGGGTAATCAAGTTAATGCTGCAATGAGTTCACGCTGTTGATTTTATACTAACGGTCGTAGTATAAAACTATCGATAGTATCGATAGTATAAACTATCGATAGTGCTATCGATAGTTCCCTTTATCATCGATAGTTCGATAGTATACAGAACTATCGATAGTATCGATAGTGCCATCGATAGTTCTGCATCTCTAGCGGACACCCTCCTGCTGCAATATCCATGCATGCGGCGCGATGAAACACGGCCGCACAGCGGGGCAATGCCGTTTAAAAGCGCGCGCCGCTAAAGTCACAAGAACGGGAAAACTGTCGCATTCGTTTCCTCTTGGCCGCCGCGCTCTCGGCAATTTCGCCACATAAATGGTTCAGCTCTCTCGCCTCGCTAGTGTCTCGGGCGCTCGCGGCCGCTTAATTCAATGGATATACACCAAAATTGCTTTGACGAGATATATCTGTATGGCGAAAGTAAATGACAGGCGGTAACATGAAAATCATAACATGCATGTCATGTACAGCATGATTTACATGCCACGCTCATGGTGCGCTCGTGGCCTGTTCACTAGCTTGATATACATCATAAATGGTATTACGTGATGTGACTGTATAGTAACAGACAGACAGAAAGACAGACATATAGATAGATAGATAGATAGATAGATAGATAGATAGATAGATAGATAGATAGATAGATAGATAGATAGATAGATAGATAGATAGATAGATAGATAGATAGATAGATAGATAGATAGATACGGCCGGAGCGCCCCCGATTCTTCGATAAATTCCTCGCATTAAAAAAAAAGCCGTTCGTTGCGCTGAACTTTTCACTCAGCCAAGAGGCACTGTAAGAATTACAGTTTCCTAAATTTCACACACCCCGTTGCTCGCCTTGTGGGTGCTGACAAGAGCCGAGCGGGTAGACGATGGCTCAGGACGACAGCATGGACAGACGTGGCAGGGACGACGGTCTAGGCCAGGCCACGAGGTACCGAAGCACTGAGCAGGCACGGGGCTTGAACTCGTGGCTCAGATTGTGCTCAGTAGACGAACGTCAGGCTGGTAAGGTCACCGGGAAGCGGCTAGCTGGACTTCATTCGAGCAAAGAGCCAGCCACGCTCTTCGTCGCCCGGAATCACGCGCTGCCGTTGATTGCTTGGTTGGTTGGGTTCCCGGAGGGATTGCTCAACCCACTACGGGGATAGGCCATAGATGTGGCGGCAATAGGAGGTGACGAAAAGATAATAAAGCTAGAAAGATACTCTCTGAAAAATGAGCATATCAGAAGGGTAGCTAGGGCTTTCTATCTTTCTTTCTTTCTTTAACATTTTTAACACGAAAGTGTTTTATGCCGGGGTCCACCAAGATTTGAGCGACGTATTTCCATCACGGAAATGACGTCGAAAAAATACACATGATCAGAAGACAAAGAAAAAAAGTTCCGTCAACGAGAGTCGAACCTACGACCCTCTAGGTCCGCAACAAGAGATGCCGGGCACGCTATCCACTGCGCCACGGTCACATACATTGCAGGTTTTAAAAACAAGCTTTTTATATCTACCACTGTCCTCTCACAGTGCTCTTGCTAAGAGAAGTAATGCATTATGGCCGTGAATTGCACGATTAGTTTCTTCAAAGCGTTGTTTCTCCGCGTCCGCCCCATTCGGCGTGTTTCGAACAGTAAACGTGCAATTTTTGCCGACGCGTTAACACACTACCAGGTGGCGACCTTACCCCTATCATCCACAGTCGTAGCATCCGTCCATACCAAAAAGAGCTGTGCGACGCGCGAGTGCGTCGCGTGGCCGTAACTCTGCGTCCCTAGCCATGTTCCTAGCTCGCCCCGCGAAAACTCGCAGCCGGCCAACTGGGAAGACACGACGCGCGTTGCGTTTCCCTCTGATCGGGCAGCGTTGTTCAATAACTCTAACATGCCGCGAGTAGGCGACCTTAGCCCAAAGTTCGGCGCCCAATCATTGACGCTCTTCTGGCTGTCACACCGCTTTCAATGACTCCGCTCTCACCGTACAGCTACCACAAGCATCTATGACCACAAGGAAGGAAAGAATTGTAAACTTAAAGGCTCGTTTGCTTTGTCAAACACAGTAATAATGAGAACTAAGAGACAAAGATGCCAAGGAAAGTATAGGGGAAGCTATTAGAAGTAATTGTAATGTAAAAGTGAAAAAAGGAAAGTGGACGAAAAGATAACTTGCCACCGGCAGGATCCGAACCTGCGACCTTCGAATAACGCGTCCGATGCTCTACCACTGAGCTACGGTGGCGGTCATCCCTCCGTCCACTTTATAGGGTATATATGTGCATTTAAACGTGGGAGCGTCAGTCAGCGCCGCCTGTTGCCTTTACGGCGAGTGTGGAACACTCTTTTTGCCTGTAGGCGTCACGTAGCACGTGCTCTTATTACGAGCTGGCAGCTGACTAATAATCCCTCGCATACCACCTGAAGGCAACAAGTCTGCCAGAACGAGACCCTCGCTATGAACGAAGGAAAGAAGTGTGAACTTAAGGGCTCGTTTGCTTTTGTTAAACACATTATTAATGGGAACTAACAGACAATGATGCCAAGGAAAGTATAGGGGACGTTATTAGAAGTAATTATAATGTAAGTGTGAAGAAGGAAAAAGTGGACGAAAAGATAACTTGCCACCGGCAGGATCCGAACCTGCGACCTTCGAATAACGCGTCCGATGCTCTACCACTGAGCTACGGTGGCGGTCATCCCTCCGTCCACTTTATAGGGTATATATGCGTACTTAAACGTGGGAGCGTCAGTCAGCGCCGCCTGTTGCCATTACGGCGAGTGTGGAACACTCTTTTAAATGCGAATGCATTTCATAGTCGGGCTATGTCAGCCATCCGGCGTTGTCCAGCGTTGTCCGCGGAGGAGGAGGAGGAGGAGGAGGATAGGTTGAGGAGGTAAGCGCCGGCAGGTGTTGGATGTGAAGCATCTTATGGCGAAGCTTAATCCGGTGGTGGTGGTGTGCGGCGTGACCACCCTTACTGCGCATGCGCAGACCCTTTAAAAAAATAAAAATAAAAAAACCTCCTCTCTCCCTCCTCTAGGCATCCCGCCCAGCGGCAACCCCACCCTAACTGCGCATGCGCCTCCCCTCCTCTCTCCCCTGCTACGCTCCCCCCCTCTCTCCTCTAGGCATCCCTGCCCCCCGGCGTCCACACTCCCATTGCGCATGCGCGTCCCACCTCTCTCTCCTCTCCTACGCTCCCCCCTCTCTTCTCTAGGCATCTCTGCCCGCAGCGTCCACACTCCCACTGCGCATGCGCGCCCCCCTCTCTCGCCTCGCGACGCCGACACAGGCAGCGTCTGCTAGCGAGTTTCTTGGTTGAAAAAACCGACTGCTCGCGCTGCACAACCGTTCACTGGCCACCCCGTATATATGGCAATGGATCTTGACCTCCAAGGTGGTGCCGCTGGGAGATTTCTCCTGTGCGTTGTAGAACAATAAAAATTCGCAGCGTGCGCGTTAACTAAAAGCGGACTGCGATTCTCTGTGTCCAGTCGGAGTCTTCTGTCTCTCATTGCACATTAGCAGCGATTGGAATGTTCCAGTAGGAAACACCGCTCCATCGCTGCGTGCTTTACGCATCCCCAGTTTTCTCTCCTGCGCAACGCTGCGATGAGCGCCAGCGTCAACGCCGCCACCGGTGTAAGCGTTAGCGCCCGCTGCTTCACATCTACACATGGTTCCCTTTAGCGGAAGATGGTGTAATTTTTTCTCTCTCCGCTCTCACTCCCTCTCCCATAACAACAGCTGCGGGCGCGCGCGCTTATCCTCGCTCCTAGCAACCGGAACAGGTGGTGCGGGCGGAGTAGCGGAGAGTGAGTAGAGAGGAGGAGCGCGCTCTGGTGTGTGAGGGCGCTCGCATCGCGGAAGCTCGGCGGAGCTCCCGCGTGTGTGGAGAGTGTAGTAGAGGGTAGGTGCAGTGCTTCGCCGCTCCTTCTCTCACCGTTCGCTCTCTCTCCTCCCTGCGCCCCACACTCCCGTCCGCTCGCTCGCACGTATATATAAATGGAGTGAAGCGCGCGCGAAATGCATTCGCATTTTCTCACGATTCCCTTCGGGGAGGTGGGGGGCATTTTTTTTGTCTGTTGGCGTCACGTAGTACGTGATCTTATTACGAGCGAGCAGCTGACTAATAATCCCTCGCATACCACCTGAAGGCATCAAGTCTGCCAGAACGAGACCTTTCTTCACATTTACATTACAATTACTTCTAATAGCTTCCCCTATACTTTCCTTGGCATCTTTGTCTGTTAGTTCTCATTAATACTGCGTTTAACAAAGCAAACGAGTCCTTAAGTTTACAA
This sequence comes from Rhipicephalus appendiculatus, assembly GCA_030522465.1. Lineage (NCBI taxonomy): Eukaryota > Metazoa > Arthropoda > Arachnida > Ixodida > Ixodidae > Rhipicephalus > Rhipicephalus appendiculatus. The sequence continues at coordinate 73,811 of JALIZH010023894.1, read as the reverse complement.
TTCTTTCCTTCATTCATAATGAGGGTCTCGTTCTGGCAGACTTGATGCCTTCAGGTGGTATGCGAGGGATTATTAGTCAGGTGCCCGCTCGTAATAAGATCACGTACTACGTGACACCTACAGGCAAAAAAAGAGTGTTCCACACTTACCGTAAAAGCATCAGGCGGCGCTGACTGACGCTCCCACGTTTAAGTACACATATATACCTTATAAAGTGGACGGAGGGATGACCGCCGCCGTAGCTCAGTGGGAGAGCATCGGACGCGTTATTAGAAGGTCGCAGGTTCGGATTCCTGCCGGTGGCAAGTTATCTTTTTGTCCACTTTCCTTTCTTCACATTTACATTACAATTACTTCTAATAGCTTCCTCTATAGTTTCCTTGGCATCTTTGTCTGTTAGTTCTCATTAATACTGTGTTTAACAAAGCAAACGAGCCCTTAAGTTTATAATTCTTTCCTTCATTCATAACGAGGGTCCCGTTCTGGCAGACTTGATGCCTTCAGGTGGTATGCGAGGGATTATTAGTCAGCTGCCCGCTCGTAATAAGATCACGTACTACGTGACGCCTACAGGCAAAAAAAGAGTGTTCCACACTCGCCGTAATGGCAACAGGCGGCGCTGACTGACGCTCCCACGTTTAAGTACACATATATACCCTATAAAGTGGACGGAGGGATGACCGCCACCGTAGCTCAGTGGTAGAGCATCCCACGCGTTATTCGAAGGTCGCAGGGTCGGATCCTGCCGGTGGCAAGTTATCTTTTCGTCCACTTTCTTTTCTTCACATTTACATTACAATTACTTCTAATAGCTTCCCCTATACTTTCCTTGGCATCTTTGTCTCTTAGTTCTCATTAATACTGTGTTTAACAAAGCAAACGAGCCCTTAAGTTTACAATTCTTTCCTTCATTCATAACGAGGGTCTCGTTCTGGCAGACTTGATGCCTTCCGGTGGTATGCGAGGGATTATTAGTCAGGTGCCCGCTCGTAATAAGATCACGTACTACGTGGCGCCTACAGGCAAAAAAAGAGTGTTCCACACTCGCCGTAATGGCAACAGGCGGCGCTGACTGACGCTCCCACGTTTAAGTACACCTATATACCCTATAAAGTGGACGGAGGGATGACCGCCGCCGTAGCTCAGTGGGAGAGCATCGGACGCGTTATTCGAAGGTCGCCGGTTCGGATCCTGCCGGTGGCAAGGTATCTTTTCGTCCACTTTCGTTTCTTCACATTTACATTACAATTACTTCTAGTAGCTTCCCCTATACTTTCCTTGGCATCTTTGTCTGTTAGTTCACATGACCGCAAGGGTTTCTTTGATCATTCATCATAGACGTTAGTCGTCGGGATACAGATGTACTATCAAACGTCAACGTGGATGCATCCACATTAAAGGGTGCTGTAACTGTCACCACACCAATAGACATTGTTCAAGCTCTCTTATATCAATGTGCAGTAAACATTCGACTGCTTCTGTAAGGACACGTTGTACTTTCGTGTTATACCGATTCCTATGACGGAGGGATCAACCATGTTTTTTAGATGTGAAGCATCTTATGGCGAAGCTTAATCCGGTGGTGGTGGTGGTGTGCCGGCGTGACCACCCCTACTGCGCATGCGCAAACCTTTCAAAAAAATAAAAATAAAAAACCTCCTCTCCCCCTCCTCTAGGCATCCCTCCCCGCGACAACCACACCCTCACTGCGCATGCGCCTCCCCTCCTCTCTCCTCTAGGCATCCCTGCCCGCGGCGTCCGTACTCCCACTGCGCATGCGCGTCCCCCCCTCTCTCTCCTCTCCTACTCTCCCCCCTCTCTCCTCTAGGCATCCCTGCCCGCGGCGTCCACACTCCCACTGCGCATACGCGTCCCCCCCTCTCTCTCCCCCCCCTCTCGCCTCGCGACGCCGACGCAGGCAGCGTCTGCTAGCGAGTTTCTTGGTTGAAAAAAACAGGCAGATCCCACGCACTGTGGGAATCGATATGATGCGAAGCAGCCAGCAGGGAGCAAATCATGCTGTACATAATACGCATGTCATTATTTACATGTTAGGACCTGTAACTTGTGTTCTTCATACAGTCACGTCCCGCAACACAAATTTTGGCGTATATCAAGCTAGGGAAGTGGACGTAAGCGCACCTTGAGCGTGGCATGTAAATGGCATTGTAGATGACATGCATGTCAAGATTTTCGTCTTACCACCTGCGACTTATGTTCGCTTAATTTCTTACCTCGAATCGCACCGAGACGCGAGACCAATCTACCACCGTTTCGCATGCGTTCGTATTCTCGCGCTCTGCGCATCATGCAGACGCCATCCGCGTTCCAGCGTTTAAATTGACGGAGACTTTGTCAATTTCAAAGTGTGTTCCTCGAACGCCAGTACCCACCGAGACGGGGTCGGCAAGAATGGAACGTGATGCGCGCGTCTCCTTCCTTCCATGATTAGAGACGCTGGGCCCAGCGACGCTACGCAAGCAAAGCGCGAGCGCTGTAGAGTCCAACGCGACCGGCGTCCGTTTGCGCGTCCCGGGGCCCACTTGGCACCGTGCCAGGGCACGGCTGGTGGGACCAGACGGACGACCGGACGGACGGACGTGAGCATGAGACATTAAATGCCTTCGCCTTAAAAATTTCGTGTATATCAAGCTGGCGAAACGGCCACGAGAGTGTCATGAGCGTGGCATGCAAGTCATGTCACTCATGACATGTCATGATTTCCATATGGCCACATGGCATTTATGTTCGTCATACAGTCACGTGACGCAATACCAAATTTGGTGTATACCAAGCTATAGAAACGGCCACGGGAGTGCCATGAGCGTAGCATGCAAGTCATGTTTGACATGACATGTCATGGTTTCCATATTACCACTTGTCATTTATGCTCGTCATACAGTCACGTCCCTCAATACCAAATTTGGTGTATATTAAGCTAGCGACACGGCCCCGAGAGCGTCATGAGTGTGGCATGCAAGTCATGTTGCACATGACATGTCATGATTTGCATATTACCACTTCGGATTTATGTTCGTCATACAGTCACGTCATGCAATACCAAATTTGGTGTGTATCAAGCTTGCGAAACGGCCGTCAGCGCGCCATGAGCGTGGCATGTATATCATGTTGTACATGACATGCAGGTCATGATTTTCATATTACCACCTGCCATTATGTTGGTCATGCAGAAATGTCGCATCGTACCAATTTTTGGATACATCAAATTAAGGAAACGGCCTCAGGAGCACTATGGCCATGGTGTGTAAATCATACTTTTCATGACAAGTTAGTCATGATTTTCATGATATGACCAGTCATTCATGTTAGTCATACAGTCATGTTATGCCATACCAAATTTGGTATAAATCTCATGAACGATATGGCCAGGAGAGCCCAAAGTCGTAGGCGGCTAGATAGATAGATAGATAGATAGATACGCTCAAAGTCGCCGAAGTTCGCTAAGAAATGCTTCGCATTTAAAAACCGACTGCTCGCGCTGCACAACCGTTCACTGGCCACCCCGTATATATGGCAATGGATATTGACCTCCAAGGTGGTGCCGCTGGGAGATTTCTCCTGTGCGTTGTTGAACAATAAAAATTCGCAGCGTGCGCGTTAACTAAAAGCGGACTGCGATTCTCTGTGTCCAGTCGGAGTCTTCTGTCTCTCATTGCCCATTAGCAGCGATTGGCATGTTCCAGTAGGAAACACCGCTCCATCACTGCGTGCTTTGCGCCTCCCCAGTTTTCTGTCCTGCGCAACGCTGCGATGAGCACCAGCGTCAACGCCACCGCCAATGTAAGCGTTAGCGCCCGCTGCTTCACATCTACACATGGTTCCCTTTAGCGGGAGATGGTGTAATTTTTATTTACTTTTTCACGTACTGTAGGAGTTCGAAAACGAGATAGCTGACAATGATCTTCCTGCTTAACTCTAAATGTGGCAACACACTCATGTGCTTCTTAAAGGGAAGCAAGACTAAAGGGAAGCAAGGCATATAGTCTAATGAATCATTCATTGCGAACTCTGCATTGTAGTTAAGTTCGCCATCATAGGAGAAAGTGATGGTTTACTAAACAATATTGAATTTCGGGTCGAAACATGGGCACCTCAATTTCAGTGTGACGTCACGAAGCTCGAAGTCCCTTTTTCGTAAAATCAACAATTCGTCGATACTTCTTCTGGTCGGCTGCAGGGATAATGAAAAAAGGTAATGCAACAAACGTGAAAAAATGAAATAGTTTAAAATTTTCAGAACCTTTCGGCTACCAACGTAAGCCTCGTTCACGTTTTGAAGTATTTAAAAGTCTTGAGGTTTCTGAACTATGTCATTCTTGGACGGCGTTTCATGCGTTTTCTTTTTTAGTTATGTGTCATATTGGTATCTTGGCCACAATGACTCAAGGAAGTTTCTCGAAGCATGGTGTATATTTCATAGAGCTAGAAAAACAAAGACAAGGGCACAGGAAAAAGGTACATGTGGCAACATGACACATTACGACTTGTGTACGCTGACCATAAATCATTTACATTCCGTAAGAATGCAATGTTAAGTCCCTAGCACTCTTATAAGACAATGCAATCCACTTTTGCCTATAATGTATAATGTAGGACGCAGCAGTCGCCATCAATATTTATGACACCAAGGCGAATTGGTGCCCCGAACTTGAAGGTGGTGTCGCGACGGTTTTGCTATTTGGGAGGGAGGGAATTTCTCTAACACCGCAGACATTCTCATTCTCTTACTTTGACAGCGTAGCAAAAGTGGCTGGTGTAATTTGCATATATGCAAGTTTGAAACAGCGCTACGCTTGGGCGTATCCGAGGCATGGCAATAAATCGATATGAACGGGGGCAGGTTCAGCGGAGACTGTCGCGTGTTACGCGAAATAAAGAGGAAGGGAGAGAAGGAAAGGACCTTGCTGGCCCTGGATATGCTTAACAGTCGCGTGCGAATCGTTCTCAATGAGTGCACTACGTGACACCCGCTAAATCGGCTTTCGCCCACACTTCATTCCCACGGGGTCCCCTCCGCCGCCAATATAATGCGAACGGCCACTTAACTATATTACTCTATGACTAAACGCCCACTATCCTCGATATGGGTCGCACGAAGCCCGTTGGCCCTGACGGGCTCCGAATTCTTTTCCTGCGCCGCCTTTCTGTCCCGTCAACGTGCCGCGTCACATAGTCGGATCGGCACGTGTCAAGCGGCAGCTGCCGATGACTGCGCGTGCGCAGCCCTACGCTGCCTCCCTCCACCGACCCACAGTCGCAGTGACTCGGCAATTAAACGCTGACTCAGCCTGACGAACCGAGCCGCTTTGCAATGGAGGTGCGAATTCCAGGCGTCACACTGCTCCGTTCGGATGACCTTCGTCGTCGGGAATGTAATATTGCGTCCGCGCTCTGTTTTATTCGCGAAGAGAGGAATAAAAGTTTCATTTCATTTCAGTGTAGTGGAAGTTCATGTAGGAAAGAATGCCACCAATATGAATGTTGCCGCTTTGAAGAAAGCGCCATTCTTTATCTCTGGCTCAATCTCCAACAGCCTCCTGCTACTCAGCAGCCCATGAAAATTAGCCCCTTGAGGCGCGAATTATGATGCACTCTCTACGAATTTGTCGAATTCACATACCATGATTTTAAGTCAACCAATATTACGTTCCAAGAAAGAAAATGACGTAATATGTTGTTTTCTGTGAGTTTCAATGATTAATTGTAATTAGCATGTAATAAATACATCACTATTGTGCACTCAGTCGTGTTCTATTTTGACGTAAAAAGCAGGAAATCATGGGCTCCAAATGTGTGCGGAATTAGATTTTGGTTGCATTCATTTCAACAAAAGATACGCAATACTTTCGAAGATGGTTCTGGAACACGGAACGTCGAACGACCCATGGTGAGGCACTGTAGCGCCTCATCAAAGTAACCGGCTACAGTCAAACGCAGCACACTGAGGAGGTTCAATTCGTCTAATGACAATTTAAAATGCTCTCTTTTGGCCCCAAGTTCACGCAACTAGCATAAAGAAGTTACGTACACGTAGCCACCACCGCCGACGGGGATAGACACGCGCACCGCAAGAATCAGCGGCAATGCCGCTAGATGGAGCCGCGTGGTCAGAGGGAAGCGCTGGAGAGGGCTCACTTGCGGTAAACGCTTCATTCACCCATGACGCACTTCCGTAGCTACCACAGGGTTAGGTTCGCAACTCACCGCATTATTCATTCACTATTTTATTAAAGACGATAGTCTTTCTTGGGATACCTAAACGGAGAAATTTTGGTCTGTCTGTCTGTCCGTCTGTCTGTTTTTCTGTTTGTCGGCACGTCGCACGATTCAGCGGCTGGCCAAAGTTTGACTGCTTTCTGAACGCCCAGCCAACTTGATCAGTCGTTTTTGTGCATACTTGTGAACATTGTCGATCAAAAGTCCGCCTCGGTGGATCAGTGGCTAGGGTGCTCGGCTGCTGACCCGAAGGTCGCGGGTTCGATCCCGGCCGCGGCGGTCGCATTTCGTTGGAGGCGAAATGGTAGAGGCCCGTGTACTGTGCGATGTCAGTGCACGTTAAAGAACACCAGATGGTCAAAATTTCCGGAGCCCTCCACTACGGCGTCTCTCATAATCATATGGTGGTTTTGGGACGTAAAACCCCAGATATTAAATTATTGTCGATCAAAAAGCAAATATTACGCATATCTGAGGCGCAACAACAATACGGAAGTATTAAGTGGTGTGTTCTTTTATAGAAAATACATAGATACTTAATTCTGAACACCCTAGTGTTTCTTAGGCTGCGCTGAAAATGCGGGCTGCCTTGCAAAAGCGAAGAGCCGTCGTCTATCTCCGAGGTCGCGCGAAGTGCCGCGTGTTTCATCCGCCGCGCGATAGCTGGCGCAGTCTGCCCTCGTCGCTGCAAACAAGAGAATCTCTTTTCGTGGTCGCTCTGCGCGCCTTCTCAGCTTTTTACACGCTGCCAAAAACACCTTGCGGCGAGAAGACGCTTGGTCATGCCAGGACGGAAATGGTCGAGAACAGCATCACAGGTGGCCGCGGATGAGACCGGCAGAAGACTATCGTCTTTCGATGACATTTGCAGCGAAGCACGCAGATACGCGGCCAATTTTTTTTATTGATAAATTTTCGCAGGGTGGGGATACAATTTTGAGTTATGACAAGTATTGCGAAGAAAAATTGAATAGAGGCAATGGTACTAAAACGGCACAGGAAGCATAAAATCGAATTCAAGTGCCACATCGAGTTCAAGTACCACACTTGTTAAACTAAACAATAAAAAAATCGTGTGGGGCTTACCACTCTCTAAGGATGTGAAGGCGAAAGCCTACTTGGACCTTCGGTTCACGGGCTGTTGAACTTTGTGCTGATGTGCTCAACGTTATGATAAACGCGCTGCTGATGTGCTGTTGAATTTTACGTTCAACTTAGTTTTGATGTCCTGTAGAATTTCGTGGTGGCAGTTCTGTGAGACTGTATATGAAAATTCCCTTAAACTCTCTGGTTAACTTCTTGTTTTTAAAAAGAAGGAGGTTGACCTTATTCTTAGGTCTGGCGGTCCCATGCCGCCAACTTCTCATAGGGTGGGTGCCCTCCCAAGCGACTATGAACTTCGTTCTGCCGAGCACCTGGCCGAAAGTGTGCTTGTACCTATTTCATCGGTAGGTAACCGGCGGCCGTAGTTCTGTGCCTCCAACAGCAGCGAAAGGCGCTCGACTAAATCACCAAGGCTACGGTGGGTTAAGGTGCGTCCAGGGCTCTTTAAAGAGCATTATGGGGCCACCTTTCGAGATGAGTACCCAAGAACAACACATTGCCAGGTCGGTGTACTCCCCTACCCTTTAGGAAAACCCGGTGGGTTTCCGTTCGGCGCAGGAATTGAACCCGGTACCTACCGCATTAGAAGCGGACGCTCAACCATGTAGCCACAGGAGTGGTCATTAAAATAACTTTGAAGAATACTTCACATTCTGCCAAAATCATGGGGAAGCGATGCTGTATAACGCACATGTAACATGGTATGTAAGCTCTGAAACAACTTTTTCTTTATTAAGCTGCAATAAAGTCAGAGCACGCCAACTGAACTATTTATTTGCATCTGCAAAAGCAATTTCACTTTATTAACTTACAACCAACTCACACCACGCCAACCAGTGGCGTCGCCAGGGGGTGGCACACCGGATTCGTGCACCCCCCCCCCCCCCCCCCCCGAATTATTTCTTTGTTGCCATGGCATACAGAGCACAAAATGGCGCTCGACCACATCTGCCTGCCCGGCCCCCACTTCAGATCAAGGAGGTGCCCCCCCCCCCCCCTTCCGAAAACAAATTCTGCCTACGCCCCTGACGCAAACTGACGCGTTTAATTGCATCTTCTATTCCTACTCTGTGAGATCCAACTCTCCTTGCACACACTTAAATCACCACAGCACATGAATTACACATCCACTTCCGACTACATATGACTGTCCGCCTGATTCACAGCGCAGCGGCACACCCATCCCTAGCACTATAAGCGGGCGCTCAGTATCCACACTCAAAAGCATCATCTGATGATCTAAAAAGTTGCATGAAGCATGCAGTATCGCTTTTGCACATTACCGATATTGATATTCCAAATCGATGCACTTGCCTCTATTAGTAGTTACCATTTGCCATTCTACAGTTCAGCACATCAGCAGAAAGTTCAACGGCAGATCAGCAGAAGGTTTGTTTGTTTGTTTGTTTGTTTGTTTGTTTGTTTGTTTGTTTGCTTGCTTGCTTGCTTGCTCGCTTGTTTGCTTGCTTGTTTGTCTGTTCGTTCCTTTAACTCTATGGCACATACCAACTCTGGGGCATTGGCCAAGCAATCGTAGTTTAAAATCTAGAGGATAATTTGAATGATGTGGAGTAATAAAAAATTAATAAAAAGAAAATATTCCAAGTAGCTATTCGTCTTCACATTCTTAGAAAGCTCGAAACATAAACATAAACATAATTTAATTTTTTTTTACTTGTACTAGCGACGCAAAGACGAAGCTGACGAAGCGTACGCACAACTCGTGCGCTCACGTACTTTTCCTTCTTTTTTTCACTTACGCTAACGCCGCAAGGACGAAGTGAGCGAAGTACACGCGCAGCTGGCGTGCTCGCTTCTTTTTTCAGACAATTTGTTTTGGACCGCACATGACCATGAAACACAGACATTTCAGGCTTTCGCCTTAAAAATGAAACATTGAACAATATGAGACACAAATGCAGGAAAGGCAGTAATAGCACGTCATGTGACAGTCAGTTCCATTGAATTGATTCAATCTGAAACGTTGACAATCACACTGAGATGTCTTCTGCGGAGTTTTTTATCTAGTTTAGTTGGGCAGTTTACGATTTTAGGCATTACTTCACACTTGAGCATTTTCAATTTACAAAAAAACATAACATAGTAGGCTTGGACGCACCTGAGTACATTGCTATATGCATTCTTGACGCGTTTAATTCTTCTGCAGTAACTTACACTAATAAACAAAAGTACGCTAATACAACTCACAATGCAACGTGGCAGTTATCGCGCAAAAGAACTGTTCATTAACAACCTCTTAAAAAGGCCAGAGGCAGTCCACAGCCATGTCTAACCCTGATACAGGGAACAGTGTATACACCACGTACAAGCTAACGCCGTCTCATTACACACAAGCAAACCAACCTGCATTTTCTATATACGGGATTTGTGGGGGGATTGCGCAAGGTAACACGGGAGGTCGTGACTCATTAAACGAAGCGCTGCCTTTCGACACTCGCTCTTCCCGCGCCGGAGTTGCTCAGGCGTGGATTTCCCACCGGATGCCATATGGTTCGGTTTCCGAGGGACCCAGCCGTATCAGGCGGGAGATGATTTGTGGCTATTCGCATGTAGGCATTTCATTTTCTTTGTGTCCCTTGTCCTGCGTACTTTGGTTAACTTTTGCCGGCGACCCTTTTTCAGCGTTATTACCGAAGCCATCGAATATATCTCTCGGTGCAAATCGCACCCAGCCATTAATGTTTCGAATGCTGTTCCAGATTATACGAAGTGGTCCACCGCGGTGGTGTAGCGGTTAGGGTGCTCGACTGCTGATCCAAAGGTCACGGGTTCGATCCCAGCCGCGGTGGTCGCATTTCGATGGAGGCGAAATGCTAGAGGCCCGTGTACTGTACGATGTAAGCGCACGTTAAAGAACACCAAATGGTCGAAATTTCCGGAGCCCTTCACTACAGCGTCCCTCATATCATGTCGTGGTTTTGGGACGTTCAAGCCCAGATGTTATTATGATTATTACAATAGACGAAGTTTCCGAAAATCTCGCCAGCACTTCTAGGCCCGTATTCAAAAACCAACCTTATTCCTTATCTGATGTTTTCCTGAAGTTCTGTACACTCTGCGAGTGTTTTAAGGGCACGAGAACAGTAACAGGGTAAAAGATAACTAAGGATTCGTTTGCGAATACCGGGTTACTTTGTTTATCAAACGCGCAAAAGGCACAAAATAGATAACGAAGACGCGAGATAAGGATAAGGTTGGTTTGTGAATACGGGCCCTAGAGCAGTTCTGATCGACGACGCCTTTTTCCAGCATCCATCAACTCTGGTTTCCGTGAGGCGACGGTTATCGATTCTGTCAAGCGTAGCCTTTGGGATAATTACATGTTTTTGTTTGCTTGTTTGCGCTAATATGTGTTACTTTGAGTTCAACCAATTCGCCAAGCAACAAGTCTTACTCAGCCTTGGTGACGTTTATTTGCGCACCGTGGCGACGACCACTGCGAAAATTGTGCGCAGTCGTCTCTTCGCACACTCACATAGTTCGCATTCTGGACTTCTGGTCATTCTTTCGGCGTAGTAGTCAACGTTAGTCAATGCAACCGCGAAGACGTGGACGACAAATGGGTGTGGCATCCTCAGTGGTAAGCCGAGATTTTGATATAAATGCAAAGAAAAAAATATATATATACGCTTTTCCCCACATCATGCTTGCCCGTACTCATATCCCCTAGTGCAGAGCTAGCAGCCAACCGGACTGTTAAGCTGGTTACGCGACCTGTCTTCTCTTCTTTCCTCTGTCTCATTCTCACTTGAATATTGTGGCCGACTCTAATTCTGCGAAGCACTCTTATTCACGAAGGCAGACATGGATGGCTTACTCGCCTGATGAGGTCTTTCAGCTTGTGTCATGGCGAGCCTGCTGCTTTGTACCGCGGACCATAGAATAAATCATTTTACTAGCACTCGGAGTCAAGGTTGCTGTTGGTGGCGACTTCGCGCCAAATCGGCTACATTAGGTCCCCGTATGGCGATGAAGTTTTCAGGTTGGCGCCATGGCTACTTTTTGGCTACTCTGGATCTATATCTTGGCACATTTAGTAGCGAATCTTCTTATGATTTGTATGTGTAATAACAAACAAGGCTAACAAACAATATATATATATATATATATATATATATATATATATATATATATAAGAAAAAAACGGGTACACGTACGAGAAAGCAATACTTTTATGTCCTTAGTTTCGACCGTGGCACGGCCTCTGACGAAGGCCGTGCCACGGCCGAAACGTAAGGCATAAAAGTATTGCTTTCTCGTACGTGTACCCGTTTTTTTCTGACACAGACCAAACCCACTGAACTTTCCTGCTGAATATATATACATATATATATATATATATATATATATATATATATATATAAAGGAAGGAATTGTAAACTTAAGGGCTCATTTGCTTTGTTAAACACAGTATTAATGAGAACTAACAGACAAAGATGCCAAGGAAAGTATAGGGGGAAGCTATTAGAAGTTATTGTAATGTAAATGTGAAGAAAGAAAGTGGACGAAAAAGATAACTTGCCACCGGCAGGAATCCGAACCTGCGACCTTCGAATAACGCGTCCGATGCTCTACCACTGAGCTACGGTGGACGGTCATCTCCCCGTCCACTTTATAGGGTATATATGTGTACTTAAACGTGGGAGCGTCAGTCAGCGCCGCCTGTTGCCATTACGGCGAGTGTGGAACACTCTTTTTTGCCTGTAGGCGTCACGTAGTACGTGATCTTATTACGAGAGGGCAGCTGACTAGTAATCCCTCGCATACCACCTGAAGGCATCAAGTCTGCCAGAACGAGACCCTCGTTATGAATGAAGGAAGGAATTGTAAACTTAAGGGCTCGTTTGCTTTGTTAAACACAGTATTAATGAGAACTAACAGACAAAGATGCCAAGGAAAGTATAGGGGGGAAGCTATTAGAAGTTATTGTAATGTAAATGTGAAGAAAGAAAGTGGACGAAAAGATAACTATATATATATATATATATATATATATATATATATATATATATATATATATATATATATATATATATATATATATATATATATATATATATATATATATATATATATATATATTATGGCGCAAACAACAAACAAAGATCCGCGCCAAAATGAAGCTGAAATGTTATTATGGCAACTCTATGATACTCTCTACTAGTAAATTTCAGTCTGTACCTTCAAGGAAAAACTTCTTCAACGTTCTTCTCACTTGTTGGCTGGAATGTTCCAAAATTACTCCACCTCTGGAAAGAACTCCATCTATTCTGCATGAAATACAGTCGAACCCACTTATAACAATACTCAAGTGCCACGAAAATATCATTGTTGTAACCGATAATTGATAAAAACGGGTTGTACAAAAAAGCGAAATAGGGGGACTGAAAGCTGTCGTGAGAAGACTACTATATTATCGGCGGGGATTGCCAACAGACACCAGTGATAAGGGTGACAAAGGTGCCAATTTTTCGGACATGCTTGAAAATTCAATCGCCTTCACGGGACCGCCACAAGCCCCATAGACAAAGTCTGAAGTTTCGGACGCTGAACCTCTTCGAAGTCTCAACTTCTTTACTCAAATTGCACGTCCGAAAGTAACTTTGGGAAAGGGACACCAACCAACTTATTCAATTAAAGTAATAACATAGTTTTTACTTTAGAATGAAGAATCCCGACGTTTCGGGTCCAACTCGGACCCTTCTTCAGGGGTGACTGAGTGGCACCAGGGAGAAACAGAGTTTTTGGTGCCTTCTTCTCAAGGCCGGGGGGGGACGCTTGTTTTCACCGACGTGACGTAGTCCATTGTAGTATACACTCGGGAGCGCGCCAGCCGACCGGTTCACGTTTCCAGGAGTTGCCTGAATATGCCACGATTCCACAAAAAGCCGCTTGTGGAAACTGACCTCACCCAACCAGAGAGAAGTCTCTCAAATGTTCACCTTTAAATCATTACGCCTTGACGTCCGAAAGTGCATTAAAAGAAGCCACCACTGATCCCGCGTCGTAGTGAATTTCAAAAGTCAGCTTTGCCGCAGTGCAAAAGCGCTCCGCAGGGAAGCATACTGTAAATCCGAAGGGGTGCTATGGGGAAGTTGGGGTTGTTGGGGGGGAGGGGGGGGGAGGGTGGTTCGGAAGCTTGAATTTCGGGTTTTAACGCGATAGCGTTAAAGAGCTCGTTTCGCAGAAATTCCGGCGTCGGCGTCGGTGTCGGTGTCGGCGTCAGCGTCGTTGGTTGTGAGCGAAAAATCATCATCTTGTCCGTGACCGAAAAATCGAGAAAGATGCAAATAAAATAAATAATAAAAATTTTCGGGTCCGAGTGAGGATCGAACCCGGGTCGTCTGCGTGGCAAGCAGGTGTTCTACCACACAGCCATGCCTCTGCTTGGAAATACAGTGAAAAATAACTTCCTCTGCTTGGAAATGCAGTGAAAATAACTTCCATGCTTCGCAAACGCAAGCGTCCTTTATATAGGCGTCGCAATATAACATGTAATATCCCAGGAATACTGCGTGGTACAAGCGTACATTGCCATCGGGCGTCAGAATATGTGGCTATCATAACGATTTCATAGTTTAAAGCCAGCCACCCATTACAAACGGCACACACCTTACTGCGTGTATTCCCTTAACACCACGTAGTGGGTGCATAGCAAGTTCGAAAACATTTCCCACATTTGCCGCGCATAATTGCTCCTGGTTTAAAGCATACTACCCATTACATAGTATGCACTAAGTGATTGAAGTACGCACTAGAGACGGGATATCGCTATCGCGTTCAACTCTTAAAGGCGAAGCTTAAGGGTCCCCCAATTTTTCTTCTCTCTTTTGAAGGATTTTTCATTCCATTTCCTTTCAGCACGGACACCCATTAGCCAGAAATCATTGTTATAACCGACTGTGTGGCATGCGGGCATTGTATAAGCGGGTTATTTCACCATTGAAAACATACCAAAGTTCGCGGTGCAGCTGCTTTTCATTGTTATAACCGATATATTGTTAAAACCAGTATCGCTATAAATGGGTTCGACTGCACATGCAGGCGCACTAAACTTATAGGAATCAATCCGCCATAGTTGCTGCGTCCACGTGGTGCAAAATAGGGTTATGGAAATAAACATCAGAAAGTTCAAGGTTGTGCGTGTCACCCGAAACATTAACAGTCCGCCTATTTACCTTTTGAACAGCGTTTCATTATAGAAGCATCCACTTGTTATGAATATTCTGGCGTTCATATATCATGTAACATAAACAGGACCGTGCACACTCAAAACATTATGAACCATGTCAGCTGTAATCCTGCATGCCTACATGACAGTATTTCCTCCGCCCCTTCCAGAGTTTAACACATTCATGTAAAGTTAATCACTTCCCCAGAACTTGGTCAGAAAAATTATGCTCGTTTCATTGTGTCTCACTACAATTGCACTGCTACAAGAACAGCCATGGAACCTAGCCTTTACCCTTCGTCTCTAACAGCGCATCAAAATTATTTCCGCTTGAACTTATTTCGTAAATATACTACCATACATTTTTTCACGACACTTTTGTTTTATTACCGCATTATATATCCGATCACTTTGATTATCGCTCCAAGGCATTACATTTGGGGATAATCATCGTTTTCGTGAGACAGTAACCACCATTGCACAAGTATGGTAGTCAGTAAGAAGTTTGTTCATTTGTCCTTTTTACTCACTCTTTTTTGTTTGTGTTTTATCTATTCTCCTCTGTAATGCCCATGGCTGTGAGGGTACATAAATGAGTTAATAAATAAATAGATAAGTAAGCAAATAAATAAATAAATAAATAAATAAATAAATAAATAAATAAGCTAACAAATAAATAAATAAATATTTTCAACTGACCTCTGGCTTGAGTACCAAGCGATAGAGAGAAAAATGTCCTCTTATTGTTACGTTTCTGCATACTTAAAAGGATATCACTATTGCGTAATAATAAAAACTGCAGTCATAACACCGTTGTTATTTTATTTGGGCGCCAGCTTGGCGATAAGGTTAAATGGCGTGCGTACTTTGGCTACCTTGAGGCTGAGTTCTGGCTACTCTTCAAGTCTACCCAACGGCAACCCTCCTCAGAGTTCCCTTGCCTGCGGCTATACATGCTCGGAGAACCGTGTAGTGCGTGAAAATTTGCTCTCCCCACGTAACTTTGACCTACGTCAGTCGGCGTTCACACTTAACCGTGAAACAACCTTCTCATTGTCAAAACCGAAAGTTTCTTTTTTTTTTTTAACGCAACTGTTACAAATATATATTTAGTGCTGTATTTGGGGCTACAATACTCTCTTTGGAGTTCCCGACAACAGTGTTTTTATTCAGAGCAACAAAACGATAATTTCTGGACTTGGTGTCAAATTGCCATTTAAGCTTCACTTCAAGAAGAGTTAGCCAACAGTGCATACTAAAAATTTTATTTTTACCCTAGCTGCATTGTTATAGACTATTTTACAGTTGGATTTCGGGGCCGCCGTATTGGGCTATTGGGTAGTTGTTTTGTATCTTTAACAACCAAAGCGAACAGTGCTATACGGTACAGGCGTATGCGCATGAAAACGGTTCGGTTCCTGCATTCGATGTTTCATGACCCTTGAGTTTCACGTCACAATATACTAAAACAAGAAAACATTTGTGCAACGTTCCAAGGTGGCGGCGCCCACGTCTCGCAAGTGAAATCGTCTATACATAACTTGCACGTGACGTCACTTCCTGTCTTCCGTTCGCCATCACCAAGCCAACGGAGCACATACGTCTTAGTGACCACGCCGTGTTTACGTTAGTGCGGCGGATCGTTTGGCGTAGTTCGCTTGCTTTGATCGTTTGCCTTGCGCTTATGACAAAGGAGAATCATTCAGGACATTAGACAGCCTTATGTCGTCTGCTGCCATGTGCTCGGTGATGGCGGCGCAAGCCGAGATTGTATCCCAGAGTGCCGCGGTGTGACGTAGTTGCATGTTATGTATACATAACTCTTCATTTCATGGCACATACGCCACACTTACAGCTCCATACGACGTCCAGCCTATGCCCCTTGAACATAGTGTGTACACTCCATATCCACCGAATAACAGAAAAGAAGTTACGAATTGCGACGCCGCATTCACTGTCTGTGCGGTGTGCTTCTGGGGGCAAACAACGGCAACAAAATGTCGATGTGTGTGAGCGCGCTCGACAAAGCGTGACAGCAAACGGGACTCTCCCATGGTCACAGGTGCGGGTCTCATCGGGTTACCTTCCCGATTCAACCGCTGTTTTGCTTCGCGCTATGATATCAAGCACAATACGCGCTGTCACATTCACTGCGGTAGTCTGTGCGTGCTGCCCCATATACATTAGCAACGGCATCCGTTACACCTGAATTAATCTGTGGAACCGCGTTCGTTGGAAGTCACAGCTGGAAATGAAGACCTGCCGTAAAATGTTCGTTATGAGTGCCGACACGAACACTTGATGAATGTGTGGGAAAATACAACGGTCGCGAATAAGAGCTGGAAGGGCCCCCCGTTTACGCAGCATCTATCTATCTATCTATCTATCTATCTATCTATCTATCTATCTATCTATCTATCTATCTATCTATCTATCTATCTATCTATCTATCTATCTATCTATCTATCTATCTATCTATCTATCTATCTGTCTGTCTGTCTGTCTGTCTGTCTGTCTGTCTGTCTGTCTGTCTGTCTATCTATCTATCTATCTATCTATCTATCTATCTATCTATCTCGATAGATAGATAGATAGATAGATAGATAGATAGATAGACAGATAGATAGATAGATAGATAGATAGATAGATAGATAGATAGATAGATAGATAGATAGATAGATAGATAGATAGATAGATAGATAGATAGATAGATAGATAGATAGATAGATAGATAGATAGATAGATAGATAGATAGATAGATAGATAGATAGATAGTCCTGTCTGCTTCTTCTTGTCTGTGTTTTTTCGGTGCGCTTCAACCAAAATTTTCAGACATGAACCTACGCAGCTGTTCATTTTGTTTGATGCTCTGCTTCTGATGATGATTTAATATGTCTCAGGGCTTTGTAAGGGGTGGGCATTTGAAACACCCACTCGTTGCACAATTCACACATTATGACATCTGACGCGATTCTACGCTTCTGCCACGCAGTATTACTACATGCGTTAAGGAGACGCCTTCCACTACATGACATTCATATAATGTTTTTTTCGAAAGTATATTCAAGAAATATTGTGGCCCTGTGATCGAACACTTACTTGCCACGCGGACAGCCTGGACTTCCTCCTCACTCGGGACCGAAAATTTTTATTATTTATTTTCATTTGGCATCTTTCGCGATTTTTTGGTCACGGACAAGATGATTTTTCGCTCACAACCAACGACGCCGTCACCGGCGCCGACACCGACACCGGTATTTCTGTGAAACGAGCTCTTTAACTATCGCGTTGAAACTACGCTCTAGGGAAGGATACAACATATACAATAAAGCTCTAAGGTTTCGCACTACGTAGGAGACTCCCAAATGAGAGTCTGCGTGGATTCTTCGTATGGGAAGGACTGTGCCGTTCACGAATGGATGTGCTGGTGAAGCACGATTTTACCAACGCTCTTTGTCAGGCGGGTGACGAACGGTGCAGCGTCAGTGGCGGCAGCGTTCCGGAACACCGCGTACTCGCGTTGTGCGCACCGCATTCCCACCACTCGTGGAAGCTTTGCATTTCTTTTTTTGTATTGGGTATAAAACGACTCATTCATATCTGCAGTGACTTCAAGCGTGACTCTTCCCGCGATCAGGGCGCATAACCGCAGCCGCACCCAGTGCCCACACCCTTTCAACGAATCGACAGCTTTCTCATTACAGTTCTCACGGGCTATAGAGCGACTGATGTTTTGAAGCGGACCATTTCCATCTTCATCGGTGTATCTGCGTGTGAATACGAATGGGGCATGGGGGTGTGGGAGGCAAGCGGCGGCATAAATCTGCCTTCGGAGGAGTGGTAGCGCCATGCTGAATTTATTTCGAGGTGGTTACTCCAATGAAGTCAAGTTTCAGTACAGGCAGAGACGAATATGTGCCTTCTTGACTGCATTTGTGTTAATACAGGTGCGCTAATCAACTTCCTCCCAAGTACTGACCAAGCCCACTGCCTAGTTTCGGTTATGGAGCTAAGACTAGCGTATTCAGCATGGTATGGCCAGTGTTCAATTCTGAAGATTGAGAGACCGAAAGCTTGCGACGCGCGTCTTTCGGCCCAGAAGCCCGTCGCGAACCTAGCGGCGGCCGCGAGCAACTCGAGCAGTTCGGCGGCGCGCTCGAGGCGCTCGTTTGGCCGCATGTCATATTCTACCGCCGTGGTAAGCACTCACAAATAGATGACATCCATCGTTATGTAGTGTCAAGTTCCAAGTTTGACGAAAACCCGTCAGGTCGGAATGATACATGGGGAAGGTTAGAAAACCCGAGGCACTGCGCCTTGAAGTAAAAATTTAAAACACACGCACAAAAGGCCGTTTCGCCTCCCACACGGGAGCCTTGTTGGCAAGCAAAATGTAAAACGTAGTGTAAAATTAAATGTAGTGTTATTAACCATTAGCCATTGTAAGCGAGTAAACCAGGTTCATGTCATGAGATAATGAGGTACATATCATAAGCCAGCTGCCATGGCTGCGACTGGCGCTGGTTAACACTCCCAGAATTACACGAATATAAATACCCAATAAAGTGGACGGGGGAGCGACCGCCGTCGTAGCTCAAATGGTAAAGCATCACACGCGTTATTCGAAGGTTGCAGGTGCGGTTCCTAAGGGAAACAACTTCTTTCGTCCATACAGTTACTTTCTATTAAGGCGAAAGCCTTTAATGGCTCATACTTGCGGCGTCCGACGGTCCATCCGTCCATCCGTGCCCTGGAACGGTGCAAGCTGTGGCCTCTCCCCCTCACACTCTCCCATCAGTCACGTCATTGCTGAGAGAGGGTAAAAAAAAGAAAGAAAGGATGAAAAACAAAAGAAAAAGACATGGCATACTCAGTCGAATGGCCACAGGCTTACACCGAACACACTTTGGAATTTACAAAGTGTCCTTCATTTTTTTTTTTTTTTTTTGCCATGATTACTAGACTATACAGTTCGAAGAACTACAAATAAAGCCCCTATGCACTGCTTAGCAATATTTTCTCTTGGAAATAGGTTGTGCATAACAAAGGAACGATCCCCTCGGTCCATTGCCCTTCTTAAGGTTTATTCCTGGTCATTTATGTATTCATGCATCATTGCATATTCAGATATTCTAGCTAAAATAGCGATCCTTAAACTACTTCTTGTAAGCAAGTTGGTGAAACTTAGCGCTAAACTGAAGGGCACGAATGAAACAATCACAAACGGCGCTTGCCCTGTCTCCTTCGTTTTGTCGTTCTCAATCGCACTTATCATTTTAGAGCTAATGCAATGATCGCAATGCAATCCTGTCGCTCGCGCTATTCATACCATGCCATACGTGACAGGCGTGCCATGCCATTCATATGCGATATTTCATTCGTTCACCGCGTATTTGTGACGCGTGCGACCACATTATGGTAAATCCAGTGCGAATGAAACGACATCGATGGCTCCACGACATATGTGTCATTTGTGCCATTCATGTGATTGTCACTTGCATGTCCTTCCATGCATGTCCTGGCGTGTCATTCATGTTAGTCATGCAGGCAAGCGATGCGACGCATATTCAGGCACATAGTGAGCAAATGAAAGGACCACCGTGTCATCATGAAGGCATTTTGTCGTTTAAGCCATAAAGTTCCTAACAAGCATGTGGTGCTATTCATGCCATGAGCAGTTATTCGCGTTCTTTATGCCCTCGTGTCGCGACAAGCAAAGTTGATCATAGTTAACTAAGCGGCCAAGAGATCACCAAGACGTTAGCGGCCAGATAGATAGATAGATAGATAGATAGATAGATAGATAGATAGATAGATAGATAGATAGATAGATAGATAGATAGATAGATAGATAGATAGATAGATAGATAGATAGATAGATAGATAGATAGATAGATAGATAGATAGATAGATAGATAGATAGATAGATAGATAGATAGATAGATAGATAGATTCAGTGTGACTTCGGTTCGACCTAAAAGTGAGAAACTAAGCAGTTGTGGTCTTTAGCTTTCACAGAATATATAGCATAATCTGAGCAACCGGATAGGGCTGCGGGCTGCCCGTGACCTCTTCTTTCGAACGAATGCTGAAATTCTGGGTGGGACATAAAGAGAGGGAACTACCCACCGAGATATAGACGTTGTATTCGCAAGCAGTAAGCCGGGCGAATTGTGTGCGGTGCAATAAAGTTTATACCTGAACTTTCGAAGGGGGGTCGCAAACCAACCTCACGACTCGACCAACCGCAACAACGCTTCGTTCTCTCTCTCTCCTCTTCCCCCTTCTCGTGAGCGTAGGAAGTAGGCGAAAGTGAGGGGGGAGGGGAGAGAAGTGAAAAGAAGGGACGACGGTCTACTCGACACCGCCAGCTACCTCGAAAAGAAACATTCTTCGGCCTTAGTCTCGTGGTTCATTGCGGGAATAAAGCGCCCCTTGCTCGCTCTCGCAGTTCCCCTATGCATATGGGGTGCTCCATTTTTCTGTCTTTTATAGCTCTCCGAGAGGAGAATGAGGCGAATACGAGGCGTCATATTGCAAGGAGGTCTACCAGGTGTGAAACCACAGGTGATCGCTGCCTTGCAGACGCGGCGATGCCACGCCCTTATCTGCACGGGTGGTGGAATTTAGCGTCTATATAGTAGCGCGGGTGACCAGCCAGCTCGGATCATTCCTATAAATATAGAAGTACGTTCTAGGCGGCTCGCACAACTTCAGGTCTCCGACCACCCCTGCTGTGTCCACCGATGCGCTTCACTACCGTGCACTCAGTGCACCTGGCCGTGAATTATATAACGCGCCGATTCATGCGCAGGCGCGCACACTGTTGGCAGCGAAAAAGGCAGCGATGGAAGCCTGAAAGGCGCACGTGTTCGTAACGTGAGCGCGCGTTTTTGGTCGCGTTGCTGCGACTCGCGAGGTCTTAGAAGACGTTGCTTGTGGTTATATTCGAGTAGGTGTGTGCCATTTAGAGAAATCAGTGAGGGTTCATTGCGCATTGCGCTGAAACGAAGCAAAACGTGCTTTTCCTGCGTAGTTTTGCGTGGCATTTCGTTTCATAAACGAAACTCACACTATTTATCGCCAGTTTCGCTTGTCGAGGCTGTTCATACGTGAAGCGATATATCTATTTGCGTAACTCTTAACAAAAATTGTAACTGAATGAAAATTTCTTTGATCCGATGGCTCCAACCGATTTTCTTTAGCCTACCTCCAGATCAATTAAGTTAGAAAAATTTAACCACCTAGACCTTATTCGCGCACACAATCATGCGAATTTCTCCGTAGTCTCTGTGTTAATCTGACACTCCAATGACAGCAATATCGTCCCAGGTATTAGTTTAACTTTGAAACTTTGGCACAGTTAGGAAAAATAATTTCAAAGCAATCGAATGACGAGATTTCGCGAACTTACCCGCACGCGTCCGCAGTCCTGTTTCCCAACCGTACTTCGCATACAGCATTGCCAGCATAATTAACTTTCGCAGAACGATAATACATAGTCGTTACACTCCGTATGTACATTTGATCATCTCATTATTCCGCTGCTTATAAATAATACGAGCGTCGGCGTAATTGTACACTATACAGCGGACCCTTTCGAAGCATTTGCTCAAATGGAAAATCCCACAGTTGATCACACATTGCCTGTTGGTGAAGGCTGCTCTAACTTACATTCGCATGCATGAACGAGACTAAATATTCATTGGCGCGAAAAACTTAAGAATTAACTTTTACAGAATATGTTGCCTTATGCGGATTGTCATTTTCATCCTGCTTAGACAAGAGTACTCAATTTTCTGTCGTGATTTTGTAAGCATTTAGTTGTCTGCTGGGCCATTTCGTGCTACGTAACGTTGGAGAGGCGTGAGTGGTTCAACGGTACACAAGTGAAGAATGATGCAACAGGAGGTAGGCTAACTTAGAGCTGATGTTTATCGGAAATTTGGTCGCGAAAGCATTTACTCGCGCACGCATCCAAGCAAACACATCGCGGGTTGTAGCCATAAACCGTCAGCAGAGCTAACGATATATAGCTCTGATAAGCACTAAAGACCGCAAATCTAACCGTTCAGGAAACTTATTTTTTTATCTGTGAGCGCTATGGAGAGAACACTGACGCACATGATTGAATGGGCGTCAATCAGCCCAGCTTTCGTAATTTCTCTCGCCAGTCGGCCTTTTGACTTGCCAAGAACAGCTGCACTGCCAAACATCCCCATACTTTTTTTTTTATTAGCGCCAGTATGCCCTACGGCATAAGTTAAATAAACAGAAAGAGTTCTGTTTCCCGTATGAAGGCCAGGAGTGGTCGGTGCAGAGGACCGTGCGTCCAGCGCGTCAAGTCAGGTGGTCGACCGGGGTGGTAGTGAAGGCCGCGTAGGTGGCGGGTGCGAGCCTTGTGAAGGCCCGGACAGGTCCCCAGTAGGTGATCGAGCGTTGCCTCTGTGGCTGGGGCAACGCAGAAGGGGCATGTCGTTGGGGGAGGCTGTGCACCGGATGTCCATGCAGCCCGGATGGCAGGAGTCAAGGCGGCGCCCACACGAATCCTCCTGAGCGCAACCTCCTCTCGGCGAGTTAAGCCGCCGGGAAGGTCCGATCCACGCGGAGGAATGAGTGCACGCGTGGAGCGCCGGAGGGTTTCTTTGTGCAGAAGCAAGCTGTCCTTTGGGGACAAACGAAGCAGAGGCAACGGGTGTTGGACTTCCGCTGGGTGGCAAGCGGCATCTGCGTCCAGCTTGAGCCGGTGCAGTCCGGCGGGTCCACAATACGCGGACAGGACAGGCGCACGAGTGAATCAGTCGGTGTATATCAGAGGCGATATCGAGGGAGCTGGTCACTTTTCGCAGCTCTCGAACTGCCTGCGTGGAGTCCGTATATATAAGCAGTCTATCGAGCGACAAGCAATCCACCTTGGGTATCATGACAGTTAACCCGTCCCGTATAGCAGCGAGCTCCGCCAACACCGATGGAAACGGGGCCTCTGTAACATAGGAGCATGTATGTTGCGCTTCAGGTACCGTGGGGCATACGAGGCTGGTGTGCAAAACGCAGTTATCGATAGCTGCGTCTACGTATACCGCTAGTGAGTTGTCGATGGTAGTGACGACGGGCTCCTGTGCCACTTGTCTTTTTAATGCGCTCGAAATTTCTTGAAGGGTCAATGGCGAACCACGTGCCTGAACTTGTGAATTGCTAAATGAATGCTCTATAAAAATAGAATATAACTGATTTCCAGGTGGTAGAAACTGTGTGATAAAAGTTGGCTAATGCATGTGAACCAGAATGATGAAGTCTTGGAGCAGATGGCAATTATGAGAATGATATGTGTACTGAAATACGGTAAAGCAAATTTATTAGCACCAATCAGTCGGAATACTGTAGTATGCAGTAATAAAGGTGGGAAACTGTGTAATAAAATGAAGAAAGAAAAAAATCGCAAGTCTAAGGTATATCTGTACTAACAAGCCGTTGCCAAGGGAGACTTCGCTCGAATTCCCCTCTTTCGTGCATAGCGCTAGCCTTTCAGACAAGAGGCTCCAGCATTCATTCCCCACTCGTTTCGCAGAACTGTGAAGCAGGGCACTCAGCTTCGGAAATAACCGTATAATTTGCGGCTTATTTATCGCAAAATTCTCTCGTTTGCTTCGAAATGTAACGCCCGTTGTGCCATCTAAACGGCGTTTACTTCGGAAACCTTGTGCAAACAGACAGTAAAGCTCTCGCTGCTCGCACTGAAACGACACCAGCGGGCCTTGTTGTTGCATTTTTCGACAGTTGTAAAGGTAGCTACGAACGCCGTGCAAGGCGCCGGCGAGTCTAGGGAAGATGAGAAATAGGGATGGTCATGGTCAGAGAGGACCCGTGCTGGGATGTACAATGGTGCGCGAAGGGCGTCGTTTGGCAGCAGCCCCCGGAGGCGCCGCGCATCTGCACGAGTTAGCATTCCCAACGCGAAACGATTATGCGCTCGCCTGCCAGCACGCTCACTGCGCGTGCCTCTAGTAAAGCCCCACATAACGCACAACTGAAAGGATTTTGCAAGAGACTCCCATTGTGGTGCGGAACTGCACTTAGGGAAGCAGCCGGTAATTTCGCGGTTGAAGCGGCGCGTAAGGCGCGGTTTTGTGATGTATCGACAGCTAAATAGTAGGGTAACCTTGCGCACCTGAGTTCCGCCTTGAATTGTCCTACTGACCCAGTGAGCAGGCTGCTGAAGCGGACCTCCCAGTGGGCTTGCGAGACGTGAGCCACGTTGTTATCTGCGTTAGGAATCTTGCTTTACGTCGGCCTGGACGGCGTTGTTGGTCACGGTTCCGACGTCCCCACGCGACAGCGACACGGTTAGGTTTACGACGACGACATGCGTTGTCGACGTGTACCTGCGGACAGTTGCGAACCGCTATAGCACGAAGAGCTTTCGCTACGGCGTCGTGGGGGGGGCGCATGAGTTGGTTTTACACGCTCGTGTGGAACGAAACGGTTGTTTCACGCTCTGTGCGCAGCGGGAGACCACCGTTGGCAAAGCGCGAGACGAGACTGAAAAAGTGTGCGGGTTTCACTGATGGCTTTCTTCGTGGCGCGACTCTGTGGCGCCGAGGACTACAGCGAGGACGAGGCGCGCTGGGCGTCCGAGCTGAAAGTCTTACAATGCGTGTCGTACCTGCAGCTTGCATGTGAATGAAGATGACTGCTTTCTTCCCGAAAAGTAGTGTTTATCGACCACCACGTGAGCCCCACAGCTCAAATCCCTTGATGGAGCATGGTGGAGCTATGTGGGGATCTACATGGCTGTACTGAGCTCCACGCCCTGGGATTCGACCCGGGCATGGTGGAAGCTTTTATATGAGCCTAAATAAAAAAAAAGTACCGCTCAGGTAGTAGGCCCTTGTAGAGCACTGCACGGGCCGGAATTTTCGGCCCGGGCCCGGAAGTTGTTTAAACTTACCCGCCCGAGCCCGGCCCGGTGACTCAAAGCGAGACCCGGGCCCGGCCCGTACCCGAGGAAAAAATTCGCCTACCCGGCCCGGCCCGGCCCGACCGCAGATCGGGCCCGACAGAGGCCCGAGCCTATAATCTAGGAGGTGTCGCCCGGACACGAAATCGACAAGGTGTTTTAAGTGGCACATATCTATGCTTTGGTGGCGCAGGCTTCGCCAACAATTATATTTAACCTATGCTAATTTCTTGTAAAAAGGGGCTCACGGTGGAAACAGGCGAGCTGATATACTGGATGCAATGAATGTTTGCTTGGCAGTGGTGCACTATACCTACCTTTTCTGCAAATACTATGGGGATGCAATCAAGGCTTGGACGGACACCTGTCTGGTCGAGAAGAATCATTGAATAAAAAGACGAGGACACTGACCACAAGGTAATAAAAATGCGTTGATGTTGCGGGACCCATAATGGGAGCCTTGTTCACAATCGTTGGGAACAAGGCTCCCGTTCTGGGTGCCGAAACGTCAACCATGGGGATCATAAAGAGCGTTTCGCAGCAGATAATGTAGCAAGGAAAGTGATTTGCAGCATGAGTTCAGTTTCAATACAGAGCGCAATAAAAACAGGGGACACCCTGAACAAAACGCTCTCTTCGCTTTGTTTACATTGCGGTCTGTTAAAATTTAAAGCATGATCTAACGACAAAGCCAATCGTGCACCCTTCTGGGTAGTAGCGCCTGGCTTCAGCATAGTAGCACCTTGCCACAGCAAGAGAAATTGAGAAAGAAAACCTAATTCATTACGTTGTTGTAACTACACTAACCTAGACAAAAATTACAACGGAGCGCGCGCACCACGTGTACTTTTAGAAATACGTATAACCAGCCGAAAGGAAGAAAAAAATATTTGTCATAGCATTCTTTTGATCTATCCCACCGCTGCTAGTATATACACTATAGCCAGTTGTTTGTGGCATATTCTACAGCTTGTTTCTTCGCATGTCATTGTGCAAAAAATCAAATTATGCGCTGTTGCATCCCATCTCCTGCCGCGCTAAAGTTTCTCGCACTGGCTTACACTAACAGGAGAGTACATCTGCCTTGCGAATTGTGAAGGCGTCGCCTGTCTTTCTTTTTAACTTCCACCACTGGTGCAAATTTAGGATGTCTCTGCGGACTTCTGCCCAATGCACATAGCTGTACAGCTCATCCCTTCATTTTTCTCGCTCCCGAACATCGTGCCGGTCTTTAATGTCATCTATAAAACTCCTCTTTGAGGGTTTCTCCTAGCAGTTTTCAGCAGTGTATGTTATGCATGTTTTGCACCGCGCTCTCTTTTTCTTTTTTTTTTCATATTATAACGGTGTACGCCTTCCTTACGATGTTGTACTGGTATAGAAGGTGGTCATTGGACTATACGACTGACAGGAGGAGGACGAAGAGATCTCGATCTAATATCAGGGTTTGTTCCAGTTTGGCAATAAAGGCGCGAATAAGCGTTTTGACGCTTACTCATATGGTTCGAGGTAAAGGGACATCAATCACATGGCACGGAATTCGTAATTGTCTTTTTTCAAGCCAGGCATTTCGTAAGCACATATAATTTGCCCGAGGCCTTGTTAAATGGACCTATGCTATTCCTGCACATTCCAACGTTGTTGCGGCGGTATCATGTGTCTCTCGCACTATATAGCGCAGGGGTCTCAAAAACGCGGCCCGCGGCGCACGCACGGCTGCCTTCGTCCGATTTTTTTTTATAAGTACTTCCTTAAGCTACCTAGGCATGACAGGTGTAAGGTATTTTCTTGTGAGACACCCCATGCATCCACCATGCGTTCATACATAATCGTGAAAGACAAGTCTATATTTCAGAATCGACGTCCAGATTTTAGTCATTTTGGAGATAGGTATAGATATGTTGTCGGAATCTCGCCACCAAATACCCTTCAGAAACGACCGATATATGAGATATGGGAAATGTATTTCGAATGGCGAAACATTTAGCACAACGTATTTCACACCCCAACCCCTCCTACCCCTTGCCCTGGCCCTTGCGGGACTAAATTTTCGTGAATGCAGACCGTTAGCTGAGGCGAGTTTGAGACCCCTGCTATAGCAGAACAAGACGAAAGCTCAGACGCTAACAATGTGGGTGCATAAAGCAGGTTGTGCATGTCCATCTCGCGTGACATGACCACTGAGAGCCGTGATAGAGCCACGGAAAATAAATGTCTTTATAAGGATCCTACGTAACGAGAGTCCGTGCAGTCCTTTCGTTTTAGTGGAGGGCTGGAATATTCAAGATCGTTTCCCAGCTTTAGAGCTCTTGCGATGATAAGTTATAAATTTATTATATTACTTTAATTACTGTGATCAAAGAATAACATTTGGGATGTAAAATAATAAAGAATGCGAATAAAGACCAGAACAGCCAGATGTTAACTATGTAAGCGTCTGGCCTATTTACTTTTAGCTACCCGCTTCAGATAAATCAAGTAGCCCCATATGCAAGAAGCAAAAGAAGTTCAGTACTTTTCCATCATAGAACTCCAAATAGCTTGCCTCACATAAAAGAAGCATTTTTTCGAGATAAAATGTGAAACATATATGTATGCGCAATTTCTCTGGAATAAACTTAAAGGGACACTAAAGAGAAGAATAATTTTTTATTATCAGTAAATTAGCCTTTTAGGATTTCAAAATAACCACACTCGCTGTGACAAGACCTAAATGCGGGTGGCGACGCCAGCTTGAAATTCGCGCAGCAGACGTCACGTTATAGATTCTGACGGCGTCTACTGGGGCCTACGTAGATCCTGACCGGTAAAAATGAAGTAGATCGACCTCTGAGTAGCCCATAGATTTCACATACCAATTTTCAGGAAATTTTGAAGATCCAGTGCTCCCAAAATACTACGAATATAGTTTGAGATCCGTGACGCCACGCGCGGAGATTTCAACGCGAAATTCTGAAATGAAACTTTGACCTTGATTTTTTCCTGTGTGAATAAACTTATGGTGGTGAAAGGAATGATATTCAAATTCTCAGCGTACACATTATTAGTCTAAACCACTTCAGTGTTTCACTTTCGTGTCCCTTTAAGAATTGAGAAAAGTCCAGGCCCGGCCCGAGCCCGGAACCTCAGACCCGAGCCCGGCCCTTAGCCCGGAGCTTCAGGCCCGAGCCCGGCCCGGGCCCGCCGTGAAACCTACTTTACCCGGCCCGGCCGGGCCCACGGGCAGGGCCGGGCCCGGGTTTTCGGGTAGGCCCGAGCCCGTGCAGTGCTCTAGGCCCGTGTGCGCGTATGGCGACTACAACGAAAAGACGGCATCATCGAAAAAAAAAAAAATGGCTGCTACCATAGAAGGTGGTGCCCTCCACTTCGAGTTGATAATATCAAGTCGTGATCGTGCGCTGTGTGACCCGTAAGTTACAAACTGATGCTTGTATTTGCTTTAGATTAATGTGCTGACGTTTCGACAGCACTGTATTCGTGACTATAGGGCGCTAATTTCAAAAATCGTTATCAAATTGTCAGACTTAGGCTATGCAGGCGTGGCTAAACAAACGACTTATTTCGCAAATAACGACCAAATGTACCTGATACTTTGCCTTCAGCGTCAGATGGCTCACTTCACGATATTTTTGTTGCTGCCAGCGCAGTGGGAGAATAGCAAGCGCAAGTTCGGATCCAAGGGCGGTCACGTCTGCATGGGTGCTGCCATGTTGATTTGTAACCAGTTACTGGTGGTTACTGATACAGCAATTAGAGGCACACGGCATCAATGCGAAGACGGATAAACCTGTCACGCATCGATGTGTCGTAGCACTAGTCGAACAAGCGCCAATGTCTCATCCCTGTCAATTGTAAGGTAATCATATCTGGAAGTATGTTTTGCTGCGCAAGCGTGTCGGTTTGCGTACAACCCACAGCCTTGGTAGTGCTGAACGGCAGTGGCAAGATGGAGTATAGGAGCAGACCGTGGCCATCGAAAGACGTACAATACGTTTATAAAAACCCGCATCGCTAAAAAGGCGCGCGCTTTAGACAGCAAGTACCACCGTGAATAGTGCATGCGATACCGCGGTTAATTGGCGACTGCTGTAGACAAAACCTTCGGTGCGCCAGCACATACGCATATGCTCAAGGATTGCTGGCTGCGCCCCACATTAGGCCGCCGTGCAAACCTGGCTCATTAATTCGTTCGTTATTTAAAAAGCTTTCGGAATATTAATGCTCCTTACACTTTGACGACACAAACTGTGAGCGATGACGCGTATACTCACCGCGTCTTTCTGTACGATGGCGCAAGGACAGCTTGCAAAGGGTCGTATTATGTCGTATCACAGAAGGGAAGCATTCACCAATAATAAATGCTGACTGCGAAGACATAGTGGAACGAAGTAAACAGCCCCGAGCTTTGTAAAATATTTTAGTTTTGTCGCATTTCAGCTTCAAGTGTTCTCAATTGACAAAATGAAATAAAGTAAGCCATAGGGTTCCTTTCTCGTATTATCCTTCTCCGCAGGAGTCCCTCACCATACAAGAGGAAACCTGAATAGCGCTCAGCCCACACTCCAGACAAGGGCGTAGAAGCGTGTGTGCATCCAGCGCCTCTCCCCACACCGTGCACGCCTTTCGCGTTGGAGGTCGAGCAATGTACGTTGGTGTTGAAAGAATATTATTTGCAGCGCGCTTCGCTGTCTTCGTTCGCGCCACAGTGGCACCTTTGACAGACGACGCGGTTTGTACCCGTTATCCACACGCTAACCCTTTTCTTCTTCTTTCCTTAAGCAGACGGTATACCTTTCGGAATATTTAGCTGAATCTTCCTTCTTGTGCCTATTTGGAAATTCTTCAACAAAAGACCGCTCAACTCTTCCCACCTGCGAGAAAGCTTACAATCGGCGGGTCACAGAAGAAAGAAACACAGGTTCCAGCCTTGTTTTTGTTCTTTTTTCTTTAGCGCACCTCGTTTAACGTTTAACTCTTTAAAGGAACTGAGCGCAGTTCCTTCTCGTCTCACCGTGCCCTCTCCCATTTTACTTCCCTTCTTTTTCCACTCTCCTTTATTTCGTGCTTACACACTTCCCTCTTCCATAACGGGACCTGCGGCATGCAACCCATCACTGCCTCAGCTCTACCCATGCATGCTATGCACGCTAGGTTTTTCATACGCGGTACACAAAGTGCGGCATCGCAGCCTCCGTACAGAGAGTCAAGTTTTCTCACGGCTGTCGCGGCTCTCGCGCGGATGCTTTCTGAAGATCTCCGCTTGCTGTGTGCACACAACGTGCGATCGACTGCGTGCAGAGGCTATAGAACTGGCATTCACTGCCGCCACGCTCGAGGATCCGAAAG
Organism: Rhipicephalus appendiculatus; assembly: GCA_030522465.1. Taxonomy (NCBI): domain Eukaryota; kingdom Metazoa; phylum Arthropoda; class Arachnida; order Ixodida; family Ixodidae; genus Rhipicephalus; species Rhipicephalus appendiculatus. The sequence goes on along the minus strand of JALIZH010023894.1, from coordinate 42,975 downwards.
AGGAGCTTCCCTCATTGTCCCCAAGAGGGAGTTTGGCATCGTCGTCTTTTGGCAAACCGAAGGAGACGAGTGCTCGGAGAATAAGTGGAGAATAAAGACAGCGTCCAGCGTTTTGTTAGACAACTCCGTAGGGGCGTCTACTTGTTCCTCTGCCTCGGTCCCTCGTTGACTTCTTAGATGTAGATGCAGTACGTGTGGAGTGAAAAAAAAAGAAAAGAAGGCGTGGTTAGAGGCCCCCTCCCCCACCCTTCCCCACTTTCTCTCGTGCAAACTTTTTTCTTACTCGATTGAAGCTCAATGTTTGCGAGAGTGGGAATGAAGAAAGACACGGACTTTGACTTGATGCATCCCGATTCTTGAAGCAGGCACGTTGTGAAGAGACCTGTTCTTGCAAGATTTCATAGGGTGTCATGATGTGTTTGCGATGAGATTGGCTCAGCATGGCTTTTGTTTATTCGTTTTCAGTGTTTCAGCGCACTTGTTCGACCAAACAGAGGAAAGAAGAACGATAGGGACACAGCGTGTTTTTCTGTCATCTGTTTAGTTTCACGAGTGCGTTCAAATAGTAAAGTTGATTACCAACATGCCAAAGCCTACGTTCTGTCAAATTTATTCGTAAATATATATATATATATATATATATATATATATATATATATATATATATATACAAGAAAGCATAGTTAAGGCATGTCACTGCGCCCGAGCACGCTTTTCTTATTTTTATTTCGAAAGCGTGCCCTTGGGCGTAGTAATTGGTGATCTCAAAAATTCACATGGATAATAATGATCGCTGGTAATGTCCACGAATCCAGTGGTCGAGGTCAGATAATCGGACATACCTGCGCTTTTCATTGGTGACGTATCTGGGTAAAGACACAAGCTCTGCCACACCTGTAACTCATAAAATTTCTTCGACGAAGCTTCCTTAGTGCGCGGAGGTTAGGGCACGTACGGCATAAGATTGGAATGGCACTCATCCCCGTATGACTCTCCAATTTGCTTCATTGGCATAATGGAAGCGTATGTTCTATGTAAGCATGAATTTAAGCATTACCTTCCCTAAACCAACATGGATGTTAAACATGACCTACTAGCACAAAAGTCGAAAATGGAAGAAACCAAACATAACTAGGAACGAGAGGAAAGAAACAGAGGCGCTACACTCAGAAACCTGGAATGTGCGCGCGCCTTTATTAGTCCTCTCTTCACTACAGTTATTATACAGGGCTTCCGAGATTGCGCTCCGGCGGGATACACTCTGGCGCGCAATTTCGGAGGCTGTGCTGCTCATCCGCTGCCCTAAGTTCTGAAAACGAAACTGTGCCCTTCGCCGTCATCTGGCCCAACGCGGATCATCGTCTTAGAACACTGGGCAGCTACGTCACCAGGGTGTGGCAAGAAGATCTTCAGTTGAGCGGAGCTGAGTGCAGCGGCTGGTCGCACGCTACTGCCTTTTACGGCTAGAACTATGTAACCGAACTATATAACCAAAATGTGTAACTGAAGAAGTGTAATCCAATCATTGCAACTGCTTTACTAAATTAATTAAATGTTTTATACCAAGTTCTGTCGTTATCTGCCAGGAACGAAGGTGTGCTTATACTTCGTCGAGCGCTAACTTCCAGGCCTTAACAGAGGCCATGGATTATATCAGGCTCAGAAACCTAGGCTTGGGTTCCGGACCCCGACCCGTGTACTGTTACTGGCGCTCTTGTATCCTTACCTAAGTTCCGGCACATCATGCAATATTCAGAAGACAAACTACAGTTACCATCCACAGACCAGTGCACTGGCAGAACCTATCCACCGCACAGTCTCAAACATGACTGCGATGTACGAACGTCTTAATCACCGAAATCCATGGGGTGCAGTACGGCCGTTCATGGCAGTGGCCTATACAATACGGCGAAGCAACGCACGAGCAGCTTTTTCTACTTTTTTCGTCGTCTATAGGAGCTCACTACAGTTTCGTTCTGGAGAGAGAGAGATGACGTATAGCATCAATCATAACTTACCTCGAGTTAACATGTGAAGCCATAGCGTCGCTATATGGCTCGAAAAATGTCATTAACTGCTTGCCGGGAGTAACAGAGACGGTTATTGCCAAATTTTTGCTGGCAGTCAACAAGCAACCTACGAATGTTTAAAAAGTATGCAGGACACTGTAACCTCCCGCTCAGAAGAAGAGTACGCGAAACAGTCTCTCCAAACCTTTTTCCACTATTTGCGTGCTGTTCAGCTATGCATTTCTTTTTATTGAAGATTACTATCTGGCGTTGATAAAACGTACTATACCTGTCATGGTTATACATGCAAGCACATCCGCCGTATATTGGTACTAAAATATGTCATGCGAAAAAATGTAGTTCTGGGAATACTTACCTATGCAAAGATTTGTGATGTGCACGAGCTGACACTCGGAAATCGTACGTTCCTTTTCCTACACACTCTTAAAACGGGTGCTGTGCGCAATCTGCCGTTTTCAGATTAAAATTTTCGTTTGGGAGCTACCAGAAATATCTTGTCTGGAGGTACCCCAGGTCGTATTACGTCCCCAGGTGGTGTTACGTCCTGTCTGGTTTAGACGGGAACAAACAGCGCGCAGCACGGTGAAACAGCGAGAGGCAGCGCTGGACCATCCCGTGTCCAGCGCTGTTCGTTCCTGCCTTAAACATTTAGTATCAACCGTCCTAGTAAGGTGCACTCCTTCTGTTCGGTGGTTATCACTATAGGAGTCCGCCCGAGGGACGGCGGAGGGTGGAGTTGGAGAGGAAGAGCAGCTTCCCCCCCGTAATATTCGTAAGGGGCGCCAAGTCTGCCATTACCTTTACTCAGTCTCACGTGTCTTTTCATGTGTCAAAGTAGCCGATATAGCCATTTAGGTTTCGACGATAATAGCGGCAGGGGACTCCTGGTGTTGCCGTCCAATAACTGTTTGCTTCCCAACCACAGGAAACCTGGGTAGCAAAGGCAGGCCATTCTGAGATTGACATCATAGCTTCATTTTAATATTTGCATTCATTGGAAGCTTGTGTCATTTCGCATTCAACGAACGGGTGAGAGGGGGGAGGGTGAATTTCGGCTACAATAGAGAACCCTGCGCATGGCTATGGTTATCCCGATTTGCATCTACATATAGTCAGTTCAACTCCTGACCTCGTTGGTTAGGAGACTTTAACACCAAAGAGGCCTTCATTTGGGGCCGCGCTTTTCATTTCTGCTTTTATGTTTCACCAAATGGACACATCATTATCATCATCAGCCTGACTACGCCCCCCTGCAGAAAAAAGGCCTCTCCCATGTTCCGCCAATCAACCCGGTCCTGTGCTTGCTGCTGCACGTTATACCCGCAAACACTTCTTAATCTCATCTGCTCAACTACCTTTCTGTCTCCCCTAGCTCATTTGGCTTCTCTTGGAATCCAGTCGGTTACCGTAATGGCCAGCGGTTACCCTGCCTACGCGCTACATGCCCTGCCCATGTCCATTTCTTCTTCATTTCAAGTATGATGTCATGACACTTGTTTGTTCTCTGACCTACTCTGCTCCCTTTTTGAATGAAAGACGTGGAAATTAAGAGCATGTTTGTCTTTGTTAGACACAAGATTAATGAAAACTAACAGACAATGATGCCAAGGAAAGTATAGGGGATGTTATTAGTAGTAATTGTAATGTAAATATGAATAAAGAAAAGTGGAGGAAAAGATAACTTGCTGCTGGCAGGGACCGAGCCTGCAACCTTCGAATAATGGATCCGATGCTCTACCAACTGAACTACAGCAGCGGTCATCCCCCCTGTCCACTTTATGAGGTATATCATCATCATCATCATCATCAACCTGACCACGCCCACTGCAGGGCAAAGGCCTCTCCCAGGTTTCACCAATCAACCCAGTCCTGTGCTTTCTGCTGCCGCGTTATACCTGCAAACTTCTTAATCTCATCTGCCCACCTTATTTTCTGTCTCCCCCTCACGCGTTTGCCTTCTGTTGGAATCCAGTCAGTTACCCTCAATGACCACCGGTTATCACGCCTACGCGCTACGTGCCCGGCCCATGTCAATTTCTTCTTGATTTCAACTATGATATCCTTAACCCCCGCTTGTTCCCTGACCCACTCTGCTCTATTCCTGTCCCTTAAGGTTACACCCATCATTTTCCTTTCTAGCGCTCGCTGCGTCGTCCTCAATTTAAGTTGAACCCTCTTTGTATGTCTCCAGGTTTCTGCTCCGAAGGTAAGCACCGGTAAGGTGCAGCTGTTATATACCTTCCTCTTGAGGGATAGTGGTAGACTACCATTCATGATTTGAGAATGCTTGCCGAAATATGTTCAACCCCATCCTTATTAGATGTGAAGCATCTTATGGCGAAGCTTAATCCGGTGGTGGTGGTGGTGGTGGTGTGCCGGCGTGACCACCCTTACTGCGCATGCGCAAACCTTTCAAAAAAATAAAAAATAAAAAAGACCTCCTCTCCCCCTCTCTCTCCTCTAGGCATCCCTCCCCGCGGCAACCACACCCTCACTGCGCATGCGCCTCCCCTCCTCTCTCCCCTCCTACGCTCCCCCCCCTCTCTCCTCTAGGCATCCCTCCCCGCGCTCCCACTGCGCATGCGCGTCCCCCCTCTCTCTCCTCTAATACGCTCCCCCCCCTCTCTCCTCTAGGCATCCCTGCCCACAGCGTCCACACCCCCCACTGCGCATGCGCGTCCCCCCCTTCTCTCTCCTCTCCTACGCTACCCCCCCCTCTCTCGCCTCGCGAAGCCGACGCAGGCAGCGTCTGCTAGCGAGTTTCTTGGTTGAAAAAACCGACTGCTCGCGCTGCACAACCGTTCATTGTCCATCCCGTATATATGGCAATGGATCTTGACCTCCAAGGTGGTGCCGGTGGGAGATTTCTCCTGTGCGTTGTTGAACAATAAAAATTCGCAGCGTGCGCGTTAACTAAAAGCCGACTGCGGGTCTCTGTGTCCAGTCGGAGTCTTCTGTCTCTCATTGCCCATTAGCAGCGATTAGCATGTTCCAGTAGGAAACACCGCTCCATCACTGCGTGCTTTGCGCCTCCTCAGTTTTCTCTCCTGCGCAACGCTGCGATAGCGCCAGCGTCAACGCCACCGCCAGTGTAAGCGTTAGCGCCCGCTGCTTCACATCTACACATGGTTCCCTTTAGCGGGAGATGGTGTAATTTTTTCTTCTAGTTATTTCACTCTTATAGTTCGGCTCCGCGGTAACTATCTGTCCTAAGTAGACATATTCCTTTACAACTTCCAGTGTCTCGCCACCTATCGCAGAGCGCTGTTCTTTGCCGAGACTGTTTTACATTACTTTAGTTTTATGTATATTAATTTTCAGACCAACTCTTCTGCTTTCCGTGTCCAGTTCAGTAATCATGAGCTGTAATTCTTACCCTGAGTTACTCATCAATGCAATGTTATCCGCGAATCACCAGTTACGAAGAGACTCTCCATTAACTCTTATCCCTAACTCTTCCCAATCCAGGGCCCTGAAAACCTCCTGTAAACACGCGGTGAATAGCATTGGAGAGATCGTGTCTCCCTGCGTTACACCCTTCTTTGTTGAGATTCTGTCGCTTTCTTTATGGAGGGCTATGGTGGCTGTGGATCCCCTGTAGATTTCTTCGAGTATGTTTATATAGGCTTCGTCGATGCCCTGACCCCGCAGAGCCTGCATGACTGCTGATATCTCGACCGAATCAAATGCCTTCTCGTAATCTATGAAGGCTATGTATAGGGGTTGGTTGTATTCCGCGCATTTCTCCATCACCTGTTTGGTAGTATGAATATGGTCTATTGTTGAGTAGCCTGTACGAAATCCTCCTTGGTCCTTTGGTTGATGGAACTCCAATGCCGTCTTAATTCTATTAGCGATTATTTTTCTAAATAACTTGTAGACAGCGGACAGTAAGCTGATCGGCCTGTAATTTTTCAAGTCCTTGACATCCCATTTCTTATGGATTAAGATGATGTTGGCATTCTTCCAAGATTCTGGTATCCTCCCCGTCAAGAGATACTTAGTTGACAGGGTGGCTATAGTTTTTCTAACACAATCTCTCCACCGTCTTTAAACAGGTCTGAAGTTACCTGATCCTCACCAGCGGCTTTGCCTCTGCATTCCCTCTAGGGCTTTCTTTACTTCCCCTGTTGTTGCTGGTGGGATGTCCGATTCCTCTGTGCTATTACAGCTTCTAACGATATCATCCTGATTATCTCGGCTGCTGTACAGATCTCTGTAAAACTCCTCCACTACCTCAACTATCCTATCCATATTGGTAGTGACTTTGCCGTCCTTGTCCCTTAATGAGGTATATATGAGGTATAAATGTGCATTTCAACGTAGGAGTATCGATCAGCGCCACTGGTAACCATGACAACAGTCGCCGTCATGGTTACTAGTGGCGCTGACTGACGCTCCCGTGTTTGAATGCACCTATATACCCCATGAAGTCGACGGGGGGATGACCGCTGCTGTAGTTCAGTTGGTAGAGCATCGGATGGTTTACTCGTAGGTTACAGGTTCGGTCCCTGCGAGCGGCAAGTTATATTTTCCTCCACTTTTCTTTATTCACATTTACATTACAATTAGTACTAATATCATGCCCTATTATTCATTGGCATCATTGTCTGTTAGTTCTCATTAATTTTGTGTCTAGCAAAGAAAAACGAGCCCTTAAATTTCCACTTTGTTTCTTCATTTATAGCGAGGGTCTCGTTCTGGCAGACTTTACGCCTTCAGGTATAGTATGCGTGGGATTATTGGTCAGCCGTCAGCTCGTAATAAGATCACGTGTTACGTGACGCCAACAGGCAGAAAAAGACCCGTGAACATGAAATTCAAGGTGGCGATCAAGTTCGACGCCGAAAAATGTACAATGATCACCTGGAGACATAACGTGATTGTTGATAGAAAGTTTCGGGTAAGATTGAACGAACGCTGATGTGAAGAAAAGATGACGACATTGGACTTATTACGGTTAATTTGCAGCTTGTTATTTTTATACCACGTACATATTTTGAAAAAAAATCTCAATTTAGCTTACTTGCTAGGGTAGATATGCAGTGATTAGAATTAAAGATCGGCGTGTCGTCAGCATAGAGAATACAATTAGATGAGGAGAGGTAAGTCGGCAAGTCATTAATATAAATTAAGAAGAGTAGAGAACCTAATATGGACCCCTGTGGTACACCTATGTTAGTAGTTACTTCTTTAGAATGAAAACCAGATATACCGACGATTTGCTTTCCATCCTGTAAATAACTGCGGATAAGGAGCAAAGGTGGACCGGTTGTTCCAATAGCTTCGAGTTTTACGAAAAGAATGGGGTGATTAACAGTGTCGAATGCTTTAGAAAGGTCTATGAATATGGATGCTGCAAATTCACCTTGATCAATCGCCTTTTTAAGATAATCGGTAAATGTTATGTGGGCTAGATTTCTTGAAAAGGCGGAGCGAAAGACAAACTTATTAGGGGAAAGAATACTGAATTTATTTAAATAATTTGTAGTTTGCTTTTCGATTATTTTTGCGACAACTTTACTGAAAAATGGGAGAAAGCAAATGAGTCTATCACTCTGTAATAGTGTACGATCACCTTTTTTTGAAAACAGGTAAGACGCGACGGCGTTTTAGTTCACGAGGAAAAACACCAGATTTAAAAAACGAGGCACGTATTTAGAAAGTTGCTGAAAATAGCGCAGTTAGATGTCGTTTTAGCATGCCCACATATGCTATATTGACATTCTGATGATGACGTGAGTACTTGTGGAGTTTGAAACATAATTAGGAGTAATTAACTAAACCTCGTTAACGAAAAAATTAGTAGTGGCTACTCCAGCATATAGGGAACAGTATGCACTAGGTGTGCTTCGCGTAGCGACGTTCCTCTTTTTTTTTTTTTAATTGTGCTGCGTGATACTTGAGACACCCTGTATAACTTCTTACTGTTCATTCGGCTTATCTTCAGCTGGAAGTTGGTCATTATTCTTGAACTAGACAGGCCGCCATGCTTCTGCGATAATAAAAGGAACGTACGAGATGGTGGGACGAGTCAAACGGGAAAATGAATGAAGAACATTAGCAGGTATAAGGTCAGTCCCACGAGAAGAAGTGACCAAGCATAGTGGGAGTGACAGAGTTACACGTATACATTAACCATATCACACCTAAGCGTCATCGACGAGAGAAGCCTCTCGGTATCGGTGCATCGGTGATTCGCGTAACGACGTTCCTCTTTTTTAAAATGGTGCTGCGTGATACTTGGGAGTGTGTATGTTGTCTGCCTGAAGATAAACGTCAAGCAAACGTTAGCGCCTGCATCATCTCTGTTGCCAGTGTCACTGTGTGTTTTTCGCACCATCACACAACGCCGTCTTAAAAGGGATTAGCATATGGCTCGCACCTGTGTACGTGCAGCGCGCGATGAAAAGGTAGGCTGCACGAAAGTCGCTTCGCTGTCTGCAAGACAATGAATGAGAGAGTGAGAATTGGCGCTAAGCTCCTCCCTCATGTGCCGCGGCAGTTGCGCTCGGCGCTTAATCCGACAGTGGGATGAAGGCATAGGCGACGATGATATCGGTTACCCTGTACCACTGGCTGGCGATACCGAGAAACGACTGCTCGTCACGTCAGGGAGAAACATGGCGCCGAACCTTACTGCGTTTCATGCGATAGCAATGTGAACCGCAATTAATTCATCTTTCCAGCGGGATATGCTGGTGCACAAACGTACCAGAAGAATTCTTTTAAGTGGAACTGTGTAGAATACGGCTTCCTCTAACTTTTCAATACAAACAGGTCTGCTTATTGCCATCACTAAATATTCATTATACAATCTCAGTTCTTTGTGGGATACTGACAGCGATAATTATCATGCCCCTCTGTGTCCCCCCAGTATATATGACTTATGTGTGCAAAGGTGGTCTTCACGTACACCCTATCCTGATTTTTGCGAAAACCGTATATGTTAATTTTGATCACCTGATATGTTATTGTTTTAGTTAAGCATAACCAGTCTTATACAATACACCACTATTAATGATGTTCCTTTCACATCGTTAAATCAGATAAGATAAATTTTTATTTTTATTTCGAAACAAGCTTTCCGGAATCGAAAAGCTACTATAACAGTTATTAGAATTACAGGCACAAAAGCGCGACATCCATACGCCAGAGCCATGCTGATGCGGAGTGAACTCGTCACAGATTATGTCGACGTTGGATTATATTCTGGCATCATTTCAAATTTCATCGTTTCGAAGACGATTTCATGCTTTCTATATATTTCTGCGTTCTTATAAGTGCTCTATGTTTTATACAGCACGACTTCGACAAAGACTTCACTCTCACAAAACTGTACAGATTAAATGCCCCGCATGCGTTAAATCCTCTTCGCAGTGCCTGTACAGTGCGATGCGTGGCTCTCCTTCGAGTAATGCAGCGCCCTACGTGAAAGACGGACGTGCGAATATGACGTCCAGCAATGCAAACTCGCGAGTCATCAAAGGCAAACAGTGTTCCCGTGACAAACACCCTTCCGCCGTCAGTCACGAGGCGTGCGCCGGCTGGCGTGGTTGACGAGTCGTTGGCAGCTTGAGGACGTCGCGCAATAGCGCAGCGTGGTATCCGTCACCTGTGGTCCCACGCACACCTGGACGAAGACAAGAGTTGCCTGGAACTCAACACCTCTCAGTCGCGCGCACAGCAAACGCTACGCGATGGCTCGAGATGAATAAAAAAACAGACACGAAGAGACCGCAAGACGCATATACGCGACCACTAAAGAAGCAGTGAGGTGAAGGAGTGTATAGTGGCGAGAGCTGAGGGTGAGGGGTTGCTGCCGTATTCTACGTAAGTTGTGTGTGAGAGAGAGAGAATGTATGTGGGTTACGGCACACCGATGCCCATGCCGCCTCCCCGGTGGTGTCTGGTGTCGAATAGATGTTCCTTCCCCATCCATTCTTGTTCGCCGTGCATGCATGAGCTCGCACGTGGGCTGGCAAGAACGCATCGCCGCGATGTAGTCGTCGACTCGTGAGGTCGGTATGTTGCTCGGTGGGCGGTTTCGCGGTTGTGGCCCGCAGTTTAATTTTTTTTCCAATAGCAGCACCTATGTAGGAATTCGAGGCCAGAAACGTCCCTTTCTGGCTCGGCAATGCGTTTCCCTCGTACATCGCACTGGTGTTTCTTCCTTCTACGCGGCATATAGCGAAGGTCACGCACTGATGCGTCAACTACCAGAGAACGATAATGCATCGGCGGTACAGCCGCGGTGGTTGTCCCTCATTGTGACGGGCCCAGGTGCGTTCTCTTTCGGCTAAGCTGCGGCGGTGCTTCTGGAAGAACAAGGACCTCCGGAAACTTGACCGAGGTCGGCCCGCACCTCTTGGCGTCACGGTCTCTCCTTCATCTACGTCATCACAGCGTGCTTCTTCCTCGTTTTTTTCCCCCTCACGATTTCATTGTCGCAGAGGCACTCCCGCGCGTGAGATTCTCGTCTCCAGCTGAGAACATTTCCTATGCTCCCCATTCTTAGACAAGCCGCGAAGGTGCGACGTTTATCTCACTGCAGTGGTCTCTGGCTTTTGAGGCACGATGTGCGAAACCTCTGGGAAGATGAAGAACGAAACACTATAGAACGCCGCACACGTCAGCTGAAGCTACGATGCATGTGTTTGATGACGAGAAATCTCGATTGAGATATCACCGGAGCTGTGCATGTGGATCGTGAGCGTGCATGGCGGATGTGTCCACGAGGGGTTGCGAACTCTGCTTGTGTGGTTTATGTGGACTGCATCGCGTTTTGCTTTAAATATTTATTAAAAGGCAAACGTTTATAGATCCACTGGTAGACAACGTAATGACGTCATTTGACGTTCCAAGTGAAGCTTGTTCTAGGTACGCAAAACATTGTTAGGCGGTGTATCCTGGTTACTCTTGGCGGGAGACAAGTTGTCCTTATCAATAGCAATAATATTTCGTAGGCTTGAACGTGCCAAAACGACACTGTACACGGGTGTACACGGGTGTCCATGCATTTCGCCACCATCAATGTGTACCCGCTGTGACCCGTAATCGAAGCCACGTCCTCGGGATTAGCAGGGCGACATGTAACCTGCTATGTTACCACGGCGGGTAAAGTCCCACGCATTCACCATTGAAAAACTGCATTACAATGAGCGACTTGACGGAGAACGAACATATCACAAGGGTGCATCCGGTACACGTCCCTTTAAGTTTGCTCTCTTATCTTTCTCACTGCATCTCAACGTAGCTTTATGAAACTGAAATTGTATTACTCCGACTGCGCCAGCAGGGGAACGTTCGAATATGTGTTTGCTGCGTCCATTCGTCGTTTAACTTCTGTCAACCACAGGGCAAGGAAAAACACGACTTCGTCCGTTGCGACAATCACCACCGCTGCAGGGAGTGATTGATGGAGTGAATGAATGAATGAATGAATGAGTGAGTGAGTGAGTGAGTGAGTGAGTGAGTGAGTGAGTGAGTGAGTGAGTGAGTGAGTGAGTGAGTGAGTGAGTGAGTGAGTGAGAGGGGAAAATTGAGCGGCGATTAACAAGGCGAGTGTCCTGTTTCCTGCTCAACAACGAAAGCTAAACAGAATGGATCTTGTCCTGCTGGGACGCATGTTCAGAGTATGACGAGAAAATGATGATGAAGAAGTACACAATGAAGCCATCATGATTGTTTTGTTCTTAGACATGCGCGCCACCAGGAGACAAACTTTCCCGGCTACGCTGTCGTCGGCAATTGACACGCGACCGTTTACCCTTCGATCCCTTTTCTTTCCCATCTTCTGTCTCGGCTTCCGCTTGGGCTTGGCGGCGTCGATCAGTTGAATGTCTCAAACAATGGCGACCGTGTTTTCACTGACCATTCGGAAAGCACTCAGCCGTGAGTCAAGCTTAGAAGCGCAGTTTAGCCAGCGACTCTGTGCCTGCAGCGAAGAAGAACGCGCGACACTTAACGGTGGCTGGCCGTCTACAGATACTATACGGAACACATTGTGCGAATCTCTTCAGAAACGCGGAGGCGCGCCGAGCCGGTGTCACTGGAGGAAGCGCCGTAGCGTTGTTTCGCTTACAGCGGTGCTCGCTGAAAAGAGCCGGTCAAGCGTCAACAGTGTGGCGCGCAAGGCTGGAGGAGAGGAACCACCTCCTGCTGCGGAGTCCTGTTCTTCTCCGCGCGGGTTGCGGAGCGGAACGCCATTCAGCAGGCCTCCAAATGCGCCACTTCCGAGAGACGCCGGAAGGAGCTTCCGAGTGTTTCCCGCGCCTCTTCCCTGCACATCGTGACGTTTAAAAGGGCGCGGCCAAAAGTGCTCATAGCTTCAGCGTGCCGAGGATTTTCTTTACATTTCTGTTTTCGGCCGCTCTTCAGCATGTATGAGGATATAGGCTGTGCCAAAAAAAAAAAAAAAAAAGATGTAAGAGAAATAAGATAGTTCATCTCCGTTAAGGAATTTTCTGGGAAGGTTGTTATTCGAGAGGCTTTAATTTGATTCGGCAACTCAGAGAACGCAGTCTTTATGGGAGACTGACTTTGAACGGAATCTTTCTGCACTCCTCGCAAAGTCGTGTAGCGAATCTCTTCAGAAATCTCGTGAGAAATCTCGTTTGCGTTCGAGTGTTTTCGCTTGAAAGGGTTAAATTTACCCGGTCACCGTGTGTACAACGAAGGCGGATGTTATGGTGGCACTCGAATGACAAAAGTCATCGCGCTTTGGCACATTAAAGCGATACTAAACTGCGTCTGAGATGCTGAAGCAACGCATGAAACCCAAACAAACAGCTTATCGTGAAAGCGAGGGCTATGCATGACATATAGTAAGTCAAACGAGGAGGAACAAAACCGGTGCAATTCCTCTATGGTTCGTATATTTGTCATTATCATTAGTGACAGTGAAAACGAGGGTATCTGAGGTATCTATAGGTAATAGTACGCACGCATATGAATCCGCTAGGCCTGTTAAAGTGCATAAGAATTAGCTATAGTTTACTGTACTGACAGACTATCGGAGGTATAAATGACAACGTGAGCATATCTCGTACTGTGTGACAAAAGGGGAAAATGAATTCGGCCGAGTTTCCTGGTATCAGGAGTTGTGCCATGCATGCATTGAGGCTTAGGAAGAATTAGTTGCTGCACATTGAAATTGTACGAAAACAGCGTGGTTGACTATTTAATGACGCAGAGATGACGGAGTTCGCCTTCCCACGTGAAGTCACAGGCTGCACAAGATGCAGTGAAATAGTTGGAGGGGGGGGGGGGGGGCAGGGAAGATGCTTGATTCCAGTGGTGCCTCTTTAACCATATTGTCAACTAGATCAGGAGGTCGGCAATCTTTTGAAGCGGAGGGGAGGGTTGCATGAAGCCGACACGACGGGATGGGGGGGGGGGGGGGAGTGAGGGATGCGGGGGGGGGGGGGGGGGGGGGGGGGGGAGTAGCGAAACACTTTCTTGGGCTAGTTGGTTCAAGACTTCTGAAGAAGAAAACTGTAGAGCAAGACAACACAAGGACAGACAAGGAACACGGGAATGGCTCTTATTTTTAAAGAAGATAGTCTTTATTGGGATACTTAAACGCAGAAATTTTGGTCTGTCTGTCTGTCTGTCTGTCTGTCTGTCTGTCTGTCTGTCTGTCTGTCTGTCTGTCTGTCTGTCTGTCTGTCTGTCTTTCTATCTGTCTGTCACCCGATGCAGCCACCCGGCCAAAGTTTAACCACTTGCTGAACGTTCAGCCGTCTTGAACAGGCCTTTGCGTTCATACTTGTGAACATTCTCGATCAAAAAGCAAATATTACGCATATATGAGGCGCAACATGAATGCATAAGTAGTAGGTGGTATGCTACATTACAAGAAAATACATAGATACGTAATTCTAAAGACCCCAGTGTTTCTTAGGCTGCGCTGAAAATGCGACGCTATGCACGAACTGCGACGCTATGCACGAAAAAGCCCTCGGCCGACGATATGGTGCTGTCGCTGGCACTGGCTCTGGGTTCTGCACAAGCTCATGTTTCTCGACGCCACTGCCAGATGGCGTCCATATATCACGCAGCGCCTCCTCTATTTTATCAATGCCAGCCAGATGCGGCCGATTCAACCTGGATGAGGCGCTGTCTGAGGCAAGGCAAAAAATTGTAGTACGGCGGGCAGAAGACTATCGTCTTTCGACGACATTTGCAGCGAAGCACGCAGATACGCGGCCATTTTTTTTTAACGCCTAGTCCCGTGTTTCTTGTCTGTCCTTGTGTTGTTTTGCACTACAATTTTTACGTCATAAAGGGGGCGGGGGGGGTGCTTTGCAGGCAAAGAGAAAAAAATTCTGCCACTTGACAAAAAGTTATAACACTGGAATAGAAATCATGTTTATCTTCAACACGCATGTGACAAGGTTGCAATTTACGAATAATTAAAATCCATACATGACCTAGTATTTCTACAAAGAATCTTTCGTCCCCCCTTTATTGGGGCTGTGCAAAGAAAGGGGATGTGAAGACGTTGTCTGGCTAAGTGTGAAGAATGGGGTCAATGGCAACTGGAAGCTATCTTTCTCTGTTGCTGTCTTACCCCCATTCGAGGGCAAAAAGCCATGTTGTTCTTCAGATAGGAAGTGAAAAAGGGGAGTGGGGGGTGTTCTGACATGCCCTCGGCGGCCACAGAATACTGCCCCGCGGGCCGCATACGACCCGCAGGGCGCAGGTTGTCGACCTCTGAACTGGATCATCTGAATAACTGTTCTATGGCGCTGGGATCTCGGACGGCCCATATAGAAATGGCGTCTATGGACTTCGATGTTTACAGGTGAACTATTTTGCGTTTACCCTTTAGAATACGTAAACGGCACAAGAATCTGCAAGGTCATCCATGGTTTCTGCACGAAAATGCCTCATCTAACGGGGAGTGGGAATACAACTTTCTTCATCATATATGCGCTCGACAAAGATACAAACTCGCACAGTTCAGCGCACGTCTCTTCTTACATCGCTCAAGGGATGCCCGCAAAAGTCCTCTTCTCTGAATCATTGCAGCAGTTGAATAATTTCGTTTTGAATCAATGTCGTTCGATTCCTGCAAAGTGCAGCTGCTCGCAGCTCCACTTTGCATTCGAGGGAGCATATTGTCTCAGGGGGCCAAATCTGCGAGTAAGGTGTCATTCCAGCACTGTGATGAAACTGCTTTACGAAAGCCCATTATCAATGCATACTGCACAGTGCCCTATCGTAATTATCGTGGAGGAGAATCAAGTGTTCTTTCGTAGAAAAATTTGTCCACAGGGGGGCGCACATGATATTTCCAAACATGTACCACTCTTCAAGATATTGCAGCTGAAAGTGTTAACGACAGTTTGACCGGCAATTTACAATATCTTGGCGCACAATTATTGTCCCCTAACGTTACTCAGAAGAACGCAGTTTCAGCACTATTTTGGCTGAAAACTCTCTCAATGACAAGATTAACGTCGAGGTGCGCTTAATGGGCGCGTTTAGCGCGGAAAAATTTTCTTGTACCGTTAAAACAATCTTCAAACAATCACCGAATAGCGCATGAGTCTAAGAGTACGCACTCAACCAATATCTTCGTCTGCACAGGCAATCATTTTATCACTACCTTCATTTCCACCTTCAGACCAACTTGAGAACCGTCATATTCCATAGGGCGCCATTCTCACAAGCCTTTTGCTGCACTTGATCAATTTATGTCGCACATTTTCCCCAATATTGGAAGAAATGGTATATTCAGCCTTTGTTTCACCTGTTCCTTTAAAATTACAGGTGAGAACACTGGTTCTGGGATAATTTAGCTACCATCGAAAGTGAGTCTTAGAACAAGAATTTTATTTAATATATCTGCCTTCGGCTCTGAATCCTTTTGCGACTTTTATTTACTATGCTCTATCTTTCTCGACTTACGTGCGCACGTTGAAATTACAGCAAAGTACTCGTCCTCGTGCATGCGTAATCAGACAACTGTCAATTTTAAGCGCAATATTTGGTCTCAAAAGTAATTTTAAGTATCGCAAAAGCAAGAACAAAGACATTCTTTCCGATTTATGCACCGCCGATCAGACAACGTAGATGCTATGCCTGAATTGTCAGAATTTCGAACTCCGGTGGGCACCATAGCGTCTCAGCTCCACCTACCGATGCTGGCCCAAAGTTCTAAATTTACCGGCACTGCATAGTGCTCAGTCACGGACAGCGACGAAAAAATAATACGAACTAAACCACAGCGGCGATGCCAGCGTGACCCACAACGGTATAACGGACTTCTACCATGCAGTGATATCGACACCTGCGCTAGGACACGTTAACGCATCACGGTATTTCTCGCGGCTGCGCGCTGGGTTGTAAAGGTGTCGGTAACCGAGCGGCGTATATCTGCCCACTTCCGGAAACGTGCCGCTTGGCTATCGAGCTTTTCTGCCAGTCGTCACGCTAAGCCAACGGTCGGTTTCGTGTTTACTTTGTGATGTTTTTTTGGGGACTGAATCCACGGCGCGCAATCCCGACCTCTAACCTAAATAAACATGTGCACCGAGAATGACGAACGAAAATAAAAAGCAAACTTATAAGCCATTTCGTGGAACAAGCATCGCAGACATGATTGCGTACGCACGAATAGCTTTTTTCCCACGGCTATGCATGGGAGGGCGCATACGGAACCGCCATGCCTGAGCGCGCGCCGCAACATTCGGGTCATATACACACTTTCGATCTCCCATCTACACTGACAAGGAGTGACCGTGTCGAGTTGAAGGCTTCATCGCAGCGGTCGTGCCGTTGCTTCGGCACTGCTGTTCATGGATGGCCGGTCAATCTCTCCCAATGGTTGAAGTCTAACGAAGTTCCAATGTTCAACGTCTCAATATTATGCTCACATTGTTACCGCTTGATTAACTGAATAACGATAACCATCAAGTAGCCGTCGGGGTTTCATTCTAAAACACTGGGTGTGCAAACACAGTCTCAAGAGAGAAGCCAAGACACCACATATACCGGTTAACAAAGGCGCATAACGTCGGCAAAGAAAGAAGCCACGAAGAATTATCTGCGCACGCCCAGGCAATAAGCGAACTATCATTCCGGTACGCGTGGAGGTCTACGTGAAAGATAACTGCTAAGGGATTTCATTTCTTCTTTATGCAAGTTAATGTTTGATTCCCGCATGCGCTGCCACTATTATCGATATGTCGTTCCTCAATTATCAGACAAGTTTGTTCATTCCTGTGCCTATACAAAATTTCGCATTAATTGAATTTAAACGCGCACTTACACTCTCGACATTGTAAAGAAAGATTAGATGGGGAGCGTCCGGTTAGTGATCTCTTATGTTGGGGTTTAACGTCCCAAAACCAAGATAGGATTATGAGGGACGCCGTAGTGGAGAGCTCCGGAAATTTCGAACACCTGGGGTTCTGTACGTGCACCTAAACCTAAGTACACAGGTGTCAAGCATTTTAATTTCCATCGGAAATGCTGCTGCCGCGGTCAGGAATCGATACCGCGAGTTTGGTCTGCATTCGAGCACCATAACCGTGGGGGGGGGTGAAATCGATCAAGTATAACAGCGCGTGAAGAAATGTACCGTAAGCAACGTGCGACGTAAACCGAAAAGACCAAGGTCCTGTCTATGCGCCATATTGAAACATTTAGGCATTTTGTTACGCTGTTATATTTCCACTTTTAAAATTGAGTGATCGAGCCCTTGAATTTCGTTTCTTAAAGGGCCCCTCACCAGCCTCATGAATATACAAAAAAACCGAGCGCCTTATTCTCTCCTGGCGTTTCTCGCCTTTCTGGCGCACTTCGTGACGCATGAACAGTGATTCCCGTGACGTCTATAGTGTACAGTCGGCCAAATCTTTAACTATCCCGCGCAGCGGCGACTTTTCTGTGTGTCAGCGCCCCGTGATGGAACGAAGTGCCGAAAAATTGTTTCGTGGGCATGTGGTATGTGGGCATGCACTTACCCTCACCATTTTTGTAACTTAATTCAGTCATACGGCGAAGATACACAGAAAAGATCGCCGCTCGCGAAAGATAGCTAAAGATTTGGGCGACTGTACATGCTCTCGATTGATCCACATACGCGAAGTGTCAGATGTGAACTGTCTCCTGCCCAGCTTTGCCATGCAGCCGCTCCCCTACTCTTCCCTGTCTCGCATGACTATCGTGCGCGTCAACTGATTTCACTTCATTTTGTGAGTTTGCGACTGAGCAAGCGGCGATAACAGCGTGTAGCCGACAAGCTCGAAATCTTTATAGGCTCAACGCTCAGTGCTGGCATTGAATAGGCGCTTTTAAGAAATATGTGGCGAGGATGAGGTATCGCCTGCATGAATGGTAGCCAAGGCGAGGAGGAAACCACTCCCTCGTCTTTGAACGCGGGTTAGTGAGGGGCCCTTTAAGCACTTAAAAAAAAAGTACAGTCGTGCGACATCTTCGCAATCATAGTGGTGCGCAGGTTTGTTCATTATGTTGGGTGTAAGGACTCACAGCGTCGTCTCCCCCCCCTCCCCCAACTTTGATAGGTAGAGTACGAAAAACAAGAAAAACCGGCAGATCCCATGAATTGTGGGAATGAATGTAATGCGAAGCACCCAGCAAGGAGCAAATCATGCTGTACGTAACATGCATGTCATTATTTACATATTATGACCTGTCATTTATGTTCGTCATACAGTCACGTCACACAATACCAAGTTTGGTGTATAGCAAGCTAAGAAATGCTAAGCTCGCTAAGAAATTCTTCGCATTAAAAAAAAAAAAAAAACCATAACATCCCTCCGTCATAGGAATCGGTATAAAACGAAAGTGAAACGTATGTTCACAGAAGTAGTGTTTAGTAGTGTTTAGTGTGATGTAACCACGTTGACGCCTAGTGGCACATCTCAATCGCGACGACTAACTCTCGCGATCATGATTCAACCGTCGTGGTAGCTAAAGTTGTTAACATATACCTGGACAAAGCGTATCGTGAATCGCGCGCAAAGATGACATCGACAAGAACATAAAAAACTTGGACCATCTCCCCGAAGGGAACCCTGATGGGATGCGAAGCAGCAGCGTTGCGCACGGCGTTGACCCGTTTGAAACGGGCGTCGACGCGGGTGTTGGAAGAACGGTTTGAAGCGAAACTCGGTGTAGCGTTTACTCGAGTAAACGTTTGTTTGAAACGCAAAGACACGGGAGGCGGATCAGAGTTGTTGCGAGCGGGCGGAGCAGCCGGCAGCTGCGGGCGCTGCCGCGAGCATGCTGCGGGTGAGGGAGAGAGTGACGTCGGCGCGCACCCGCGAGGGAAGCGTGCGAGGGGAGCGTGGCCTACTTGACAACGCTCCAACACCTACGGCGAGGGGAACGCGTTGCGGCGCATTCGTACGGACTTACGTAACGTACGGCGTTACACACGTGAGTCAAATAGCTGCTTCGCACCTAATAAACACTGGTTCGCGATGTGCACTTCTTCAAAGCGTCGTCAATTCAGGACAGAAACGACACGGTGTGCACTCGCGAGTAATACAGTAACCTATGTCTGTGTTCATGCATACATTACCACACTGCGCTTCAGTAGGCAGAGGTTCGTGGCTTGAGCTGCGAACGCGCGCGGGCGTTCCACGTCCCGCTGGCCTCTGTCTTGCTCCACCAAGGTATCTAGCCACCATAACCAAGACACGGCATTCGAGCGTCGATATGGTTGCCTTTCTGCGGCGCTCTGCAGCAACTTTATTAATCGGTGCTATCGTAGTCGAAGCAGTAGGCGGCAAAGAAACATCGTTGGTGCGTGTGGAAGCTGCCCTACTCCGACAGCAAGCCGTCGCACGCTAACACGAAGCGAAGGCAAAGGACGTAACTGCGTCTGGGGCGACTCTCCGACGCTAGTGCGGCCACTGTTTTTCTCTGGAACTGAGACGCTTTAACCATGGCATCCGATATTGCGAATCTTGGAGGCCATGCTTTAACTGCGTCATTGCCGAATCGATCTCTATCAGCACTAGTAAGTGCCATGCTGCATTGCTTCCTCTGACCGCTCACAAACGGCGGCACCACACTGCCCCTGCCTAGCCTCTCCATGAGAGAGCACCGTGCCAGAGAGAATGTGTGAGAGATATAAGGCGCGTTGGTAGTGTAGCGTGCAGCTGTCTCGGTAGATAATTGTAAAAAAAAACAGGAAGTCTCGGTAGCTCAGTTGGTAGAGCGCCGGGTGCTAATCGTCATAGACCGCGCGGTCGTGGGTTCAATTCCCGGCGACGAACTTTTTCTTCTAGTTTTTTTTTCTTTCTCATCCGCTAGTGTCCATTTTACCAACGTCATATCCCTGACGGAAATACGTCACTGAGATTTTGGTGGACCCTTGCATAAAACACTTTCGTGTAAAAAAAACAGCTTGGCAACGGAAGCAA
This sequence comes from Rhipicephalus appendiculatus, assembly GCA_030522465.1. Lineage (NCBI taxonomy): Eukaryota > Metazoa > Arthropoda > Arachnida > Ixodida > Ixodidae > Rhipicephalus > Rhipicephalus appendiculatus. Next base: position 22,538 of record JALIZH010023894.1, on the reverse strand, counting down.
AAATGCAAACGAAGCAATGACGTGCGGCTCACAAAAGCCCGCCTTCGGTCCCCCCGGCTTTGCAGTGGTAAGGGTGGGTGTAGTAAAACATCCCTCGAATACAACTTCATGGAGTCCTCATCGAAACGTTTCGCAATTGCCTCAAAGAGATTTCCACTATCATGGTAAAACACTTTACATATTTCTTAATATATGCATATCACGCATAATGTAATCATTGTGCTACCTGTGGCAAGCGTGAGCCGTTCTTACTGAATTTGAAATAGTTCGCATCTCGTGATAATCACCGCCATTCGGGGAAGCAGTAAGAAAGCATATATGAACGGGCTAGTGGCTTCTTTTAGTGAAAGCACAATACTTGTTCGCATTAAATATGAAAAAATCGACACAGCGATGTACATTGCCAAAATGCACCAAGTAGCTTGGACCCGAATAAGACCGCAGTACTTCTGAATGAATGAATAAATGAATTCAGAAGTACTGCAGAATAAATGAATGAATAAAAATTCAAGCCAGGAAGCGTTGTTACCTATTGTTTTTCGAACAAAGGTCATGACAAGAGTAAGAAGCACAAAGGTCACGGAGAATGTACATGGCAGTGACCAGGTGACGATAGGCTCTTTTAGTCTTGTTCGTGAAAATGCAGTATATTAGTAACATGTAGGACGAAAGGTAAAGTCTTAAAACACGAAAGCGAAAACATGGCGGCTGTCAGCGAGTTGCAGACCTCCCGGTTGCGTGTAGATAAATCTTCACACGGTGTGGCCGTTTCATGACCCCGACCAGTGGCGAACACGTAGGCGGCGTAGAGGTCAGCGGCGCCATCATGTTACCGCGAGGATGAGGGCAAACGCCGCCGATGAGCGAGGATGGGCGGTTGCCCGCGGCTCCCACGAAGCGAAACAACTGTCCGCCGGTAGTCGCTGTCTGTTAAGCGGTTAATTAATTACCAGAAAACGGGCTCACCCTCGCTTCCCAGAGGCCAGTGACGCCAGAAACAGATGACGCGAAATTAGCGGGCCCTTCTTGCCTCCGAACAGCCCTCGCGCAACGTGCTTTTCTCTTTGTACGTTTGTGTTTGTAATTACTTTCGAGTGCGTAGCGGTCTTTGCACTTTTGTTTTAGCGAAGTGTGTTCGGTGCTTCCTCCCGTGCACGCTTCCAGTGAAGCAAGGCGCGTGCTGTGTTGGTGACGCAACCCTACGTAGGGTGCTCGGGCTCGAAGTTTTGTTGGTGGCTCTTTACTTTTCGGAAAAATTTGTATCCGTAGCTGATTTGATCCTTTTGTCTTTTTTCGAGAGAATGTTCCGTTGCCGCTGCTTAAAACATTAGGTTTCTTGGAGAGGAAAAATGGCGCAAGCGGGTGCTCGTTCGACAGCAGGCGTCGCATCTGTTCCCATCGCTCCGGCGGCGCACGAGATCATTGGCGCCAGTGTGAGACCTTCACACACATATTTGTAACGAAGCACTAATGCCATGCGCGGTAAAGGGTGAGGAGTGATGGGAATATCGTGAGCTCGAGGCCTCCCATATGGCGTGTTCCAGGATGTAAACGTTAGAGAGCGCAACACAGGCTGTGCGCCTCTTTAGTCACGCTCCGCCGAGCGTCAACCTCACCCTTTTGTTTCGAAAAAGCGATACGATGATTCGGGTCATTGGCACTTTCCGAATAAAAGAAAAGATGCCTGCGTTGAACGTCAACCTAGTCTTAGTGCCACGAAGCAAAGCCTCGGTCAGTTTAAAAACTCATCTTACGTGGACCTATCTAGTGTTCGACGGAGGTACTCATGGCGTGACCAGGAATCGACAGTATACCTCAACGGTACACAATGACCACAACGTCTACAGCTCTATAGTACTGTTACTACTACTACTACTACTACTACTACTACTACTACTACTATTACTACTACTACTACCACTACTGCTGCTGCTGCTGCTGCTGCTGCTTCCACATCTTCTAATGCAACTCATCAGTGTTTGTGCATTATGAGAAGGGATAAAACAGCCCTTACAGGAAAGGACAAATTGAGGGCGACAGGCATGGTGTTGTCCGCCAAAGAGACTACTACTACTACTACCACTGCTACTGCTGCTACTACTACTACTACTACTACTATTACTACTGCTGCTGCTGCTATTACTACTACAACTACTGAGAGCTGTAGCCAGGGGATGGCACACTATAGACACGCGCCCCTCCCGTAATTTCTTTCTGCTGTGGAACGCAGAGCACAACATGACACTCGAGCACACTTGCCTGCGCGATCCCCCCTTCGGATAACGGACGTGCCTCCACCGAAATAAACTTCTGCATACATCAGTGCTACTACTACTGCTGCTGCTGCTGCTGCTGCTGCTGCTGGCAGTAATCACAACGACAACAACAAGAACGACTTGTGGCAGCGAATGAATGAATGAATAACAGCGTATACGTTGTTTGTACATTGGCCGTGTCGTATCCCACCGCATCACCGCCGTTGGTATTTCTGTTTCTTAGTGCCCTTGCTGCAACCACTGTTGCAACCTCGAAACAAATGAGGGAATGATAGACTCAGAATGACAGAAACCTCACCCGGTTGGTAAGTATTCATTATGAAAAAGGTGAGGTGTGCAAACACGGACACGACAGAACAGAGCAAGACAACTCGAATGAGGACTTGTTTTTTTCCCGCCTGTAAACCCCCCTGCTATAACTCCTTCGGGCAATGCGGGGTAACCCTTGAATAAAGAATAAATACACAAAGGCCGTCTATGAAATGAAAGGGTGCACCTTGGGTGCACTGCGGCGTAAAAAGAAAGTGGGCACAAACACTCATCTGCGCGTGAGCAGGTATGGTAGCGCTGCCTTTCGATTCGGCGTACGCGGCGATCTACGTAAGAGATAGCTGTTAAGGCATTTCATTTCTTCTTTTTGTAAGTTAATCGAGGACTGGTTCACGCATGCGTTTCCACTACTATCTATGTGCCAGACATCAAGCACTATAGCATGGGTCTCAAACTTATGTCGAATAGCGGGCCGCAGTCCAAGAACTTAGTTCAACAGGGGCCGGGACAGTGAAGAAAGTCAGAGCGGAGTGTGGGGGGAGGGGGCTTATTTGAACAAAATGTCACCTAACGTTGCAATCTGAAAAAAAAAAGAAAAAATGCTTTTCCCATATTTCATATATGGGCCGTATCCGCAGGGTATTTGACGTAGGTTTCGAGAGAGATAATGACACCGATATGCAGAATGATTAAAATTCTGAAATAACTTTTTCTTCGACAGTGATGTTTCAAAAATAATAACCGCACGGGGCGCCTCAGCAAAAAAAAAAAAAAAAAAGGAAAATGCTTCAAACCAGTCCCGTCTCTGTAGCTCCCCCCAAACTCGCAATAGGGCGAGAAATAACGCGAACTTAATTTAGCAAAGTCAAAAAAGTTTATTTCTTTGAATCCGCGGGCCACTAACGAAAGGTTCGCAGGATGCGTGTTTGAGATCCCGGCATCATAGGGTCTAGCAGTTTACAACATTGCTGTCGGTATCAATGCTTCGCGTTGCGGACAAAACTGGGACTTTCGACAGCGAAGCTGTCTGTGGCTTTACGTTCTGGTGGATGGTGTCCGCGGACAAAACGACCCGACCCGCAGGACAACATTTTCCGACGCCCCTCGACACCAACGATGCCTGTACCATAAGTGTCGCGATCAGTTACCAGATCCTACCGAGCTAACCAGCAAATAAACTTCACAGAAGAAGCGAAAGATTATTGAATTTTTCTACGCCTGAAAATATTTTTAAGTATGATAAAAAAAAAATGTTGCTCAAATACGAAGGGGAGTTGAAAAACAAACTTAAGTTAGTTTTTTGACAGCGAAAATATTGCACAACTATGAATGAAAGCACATGTTTACTTCTTAACATTCTCTCAAGGGCAGTCTCCATGATTAACGTTACCTGTGCCTGATTAACGTTGCCGTTACCAGTGCCTGATTAAAGTTACTTGTTTACTGCCCAACCTATGTTTGACTTCCACGCGCCCAACTAGTCAAAGTCATCGACAAACGCGCTATTAGTGAACGACAAAAGCGCTATTGGCGAACGTGATGAACACTAACATAACTATATTTGCTATGAAAAATGCAAATAAGCCCAATAAACACAAGCAACTGGAAAATTCTCCAGTCGACTCGGCAAAAAAAGACGCCCAAGTCCGCTTAATTATAAGCGGAACGGGCAACTCTGGTCGCGATACTCGGCGGTGGCACTTCCCGCCAAACGCTGTGCCCTTTTTGTCGCGCGCTGGCGCGTTTTTCGGCAGTTGCCCTTTGGTCTCGCGATGGGACGCACGAGCGTCCTTCTCTCGGAGGTAGAAGAACGGCAGTTGAAAGGAGCGTCAACGCGCACGGTAGCGCGACTGGGCGCGAAAACGTCGTGGAGGTGCAGTCACAGAACGTGCAGCCGCAGCTGGTTGCTTCGAGCTTCACAGTTGGGAAAGGGTTCTGAATTTTATAAACGGAATGGAAGTTTTGTTATCTGCTATAATGTAATGCAACTGTATGTGCATTATCACTAGTTGATTACTGCTCACGCAGCTACAATGAGTCCGTATGCCACCATCGAGCTATATAATGCGCAGTTAGAGCCTCAAACCGGTGATGTCTCGCTCGTAAAGGCTGTATTCTCAATAATTCTGGCTCCATAGACGTTTTCGTGTGTTACATATCGTTTAATCTTGACTAGACGCTTCGCATTTTTTACCCTTCAATGTTGTCTTTCTTTGCGGTAAGTATTGTAGTATGTGACTGAAAAGAACAATACTATACAGTTGCTTTGTATCACAAGCCATATTGTCATTTGACGCAGAGCTTATTAGTGCACATAATAAAAGCCGTTGCAGCTGCTTAACTGCGTAGTTCCAATGCTAGTGGTCCTAGTCATCGTTAGTTGTCAGATCCGGGTGCCTTGTAGAAAGACTGGCGGGGAGGGCATGGCCCCATCTCCAACTTGCCCTGATTAAACACTACAAGAGTCAAACCAGTATGTGCTACAGCAATGTGTAATTACACATGTGTTGTACTAAAACGACATTTTTGTCGAAACAGAGAAAAATTTGGCTTTATCGGCATCTAGAGTACAAAAGCGTGTCATCATTGTGCTTATAATGATACCCCCAAAACGTTCAAAGAGGCACCGCGTAATGATGCTTTAAAGCAGCATTACACGGAATGATGAAGTTGAGATTCTAAGCAAAACCGATGAGTAACATGCGTCGTAAAATTCATTATACATCACAGCTCTCCTTGCTCGGTTTTCCCGAATGTCATCTAAATGTAATAAAAGTACTCGTAAATCAGGAAAAGGGGTCATTGTAAGCACCATACAATGTTCTTTCTTACATTAATGATTTAGAGTGCCCACAGTGCAATGCTTAGAAAACCTGACGTTTCAACTTTATGCGCTTTTCAAACGCGAGGTCTGCGTGTTAACTCTCATCCATGCAACATATACGAATACCAAAGAACGCAGTGATTGTTGCTTTCGAAGAGGAACAAATGTAGGCCTCATATAGCTTCACTTCACGACCGTTACAGAAACCAGTCCATATGGCGCTCGGCGCCGAAACCATGCCCGAGCGAAGGGGCGATGAACGCGAGTGTCGAAAGACAACGTTCGTGTTAATGAGTCACGACCTACTCCCAAGCACGCGTGAGAGTGTAAGTACGGGTAGCGAAGAGCGGCGGATTTTGCGAAACCGCGGAGTTTCCGTGCGAAGGCGAGAAAAAAAAAAAAGAAAAGGAGCGACAGCTGTTGACCCTGGGAATCCGCCATGGCCTTGTTATTGATTCAGGACCTAGTTACAGTAGGTAACTTTTGCTCGACCTGGTTCGGGCAGAGATCTTGTTATATTTGCTCTGGACTTTGCGGAACACCAAGCCAACATGACGGTGCCAGGAAGTATAGACAATATTGATTTATGGTTCAGGGCGAGATGTTGCGGGTTTCTGGAGGCGGGACCGTTCTTTTTTCAATTTCCTGGAAGTATACAGCGAGCGTGAGTTGCCGGTTACGCAATCGCGGTTACCTCTCCACGCGCCCTGCTTGTTAACGCGGCTCACTTCGCACGCGGGTTCCTGGGAAAAATAACTTCGATCGTGCGCGTGTAACTAAGGAAGGCGCAAAGATAAATAAAAAAAGAGTAAGCAGTGGCTTAAAACGTAATAATGTTGGTATGCCTACCTGTTTACGTGCAATGGACCTCTAATCGGCTGTGTTTCATGTCTGATGCATAATGCCATTTCTTTCTTAAACATGCGCTACGCTTAAAATTGGCACTTTAGTTAAGTGCGAGATTGTTGTGTCGAGCTTGATACAATGAACCGCGTATGCTCCGCAGGAGAGCACCGAACTTGCCTGGTCGATGCATGGCGAAGCGGAACGAAGGGAGCCGCAACGGGACGCAGAAAATCGAGATGACTACATCACTGTGCACGACGTCCTCCTTGTACTGCCTGTGGTTGAGCTGTAGTGTTCTCATTTGTGTGTGCGTGTAATATCGAGTGTAATTTTATGCAGGAGTAGCGAAAGTGCCTGCAGAGGTACAATTATAAGCAGTGAGAAAGAAACGATACAATGAAAAGATTGTACGGCAGAAGCGTGTCAAGGGGGGAGGGGGGTGACAGAAGGCGAGATGTCCCCGCTTCTCCCATCGTTTACGCTTGATGCCGTCTTCGCTGAAGCGACACAGCACTTGGACATAGTGCTTGGACACAGCCTTTGGACACGACACAGCGCTCGTGTCGTGTGCAAGTCTTCCTTTGTCCTCGTTCTATGTGCGCTGTTTGTTTATTCTTACCATGAAGCAATGCCTTCAGCAGCCCCACCAGCAGCCTCATGTTAGTATGTTTACAGCTGAAATAAAGTCGCGCATACATGCTGACTACCACAATGACAAAATCATTTTCTATGCCTCCTTCAATGTGTGCAGTTAGTTCGGCTTCCAATAGATATTAAGAAATAAAATTCGAATGACTGCGGTCGGCTGTAATAGTTTAAGCCTCACACTTATCCGATAAATGTAGCCTTCTTTTCTCTCCGCCAACTATACACACACACTGAGAAATCAGTACCGAAGAAACACTAGAGGGAGGAAGCAGGTAACGGTTTCCCGGCTGATCCCCTGCCTCTGTACCCTCGGTACCCTGGGTGGCCACTGACCTTCGACCTTCTCTTCACGACCTTCGGCGGGAAGCAACTAGCACCCACTTAGCGGATGACCTCCATCCGTAAGTGGGTTTCCCAAGAATGCCGTAAGGTTAAAAAAAAGAAAAATAAGAGAAATGAGTAATATGCTGTGTTTACTTTTCCCTTCATGGGCTATATCTATTGCTGTTACAAAATACATATAGGGTCCGCAGACCGCTACCGGTATGCTTCTGCTGCACAATGTTTGAAAAGAGTACCGCTATCCGGAAGCATGAATGCCTTACTGTATACCATAGATCCGTAAATAAGAATTTTAAGACGGTAAGTCGACACAGTGGACGGCGAAAAACATGCTTGAAAATTTTGAAGGTAATAGCTGCGGATATGTTCCATCTGTCTGGAGCCGATATTTTGGCGTGCGAGTAGTTCATTCTTGTGAAGCAGAGCTTTTTTTTTATGCGTGGAACTAGCCACATTTTTTAACAATGATATGATCACAAGGATGGTCTCGAGGCAATCTTGTTATGTCGTCTTGAGATCACGTCATTTAACAATAACATGAAACTCGCTTCATAGCCATCTTGCGATTATGTCATTTAACAATGACATGATCGCAAGGTGGCTATGAAGCGAGTTTCTTACAAAGACACTCGCTTCATACTCATCTTGAGGTCATGTCCAAAGAGACATGTTATCCACGGATGTCAGCTAAGGAGCAGTTGCACTCTGCCGTTTCAATTTTGCTTTGCTACTTGAAATTGTCCCACATTCGATATACTGCACAAGCTAGCCGCTACACCATTTCGCATACTTGTTCCTTGGCTATGGGTTTCCTCATATTGCGTACTTTGAAGTCTTCCGTAGGGGTCAGTCGCATGGCGTTTGTGTTTTAAAAGCTGTTAGCCAGGTGCCCGACATCGGTCAGGTGGCCGAGGTCGAGCCATTTGAAATGTATGCCTCGGTTGCGAAATTATTGCGGGAGAAGTCATTCAATTGCCTCATTTTCTCGATTTCCTCGAAAGAATTTTTAACACGTTCCTTGAAACACCTGATCGCATTATTTGGATGCAGATCTAAATATGTATTGGCGAAAAGTGACTCTCCTGTTGACAACGTTTTCTTTTTTTTTCTTACCACGCCGTGCACAGTTCCGGTGTAGACAAAACTACGAATTCTTCGACACGTAGTAACGTCACTAGAAGTCAACACGCTAACTGTCTAAATAGATTTTGATATGGTCAGTCCCTTCCAGTCGAATGCTCTGGTAGAGAAACAACCTTAACGACACAGTGTTGTCGCACCAACAAGCAAAGCTGTAGGAGGAGATGCGTATACTACCGCCACAATAGTGGACTGAAATTTGGCGTCGATTACACCTTTTTTTTATGTAAAGTTCCATCGCAACATGCACATGAAACGCGCGACATTTTTAAAAAAAGAGGTAACATAAGCCCATTCTTCACAAACCTAATTAAGCACCTTGTAAGTACAACTCAGTCGTGTTCTAGCAACAAGATTTCGGCGAATCATAACAGCAAATTAAATAATGATTAAAGCGTCGCCAAGGGTAAAACTGTTCTTCAGTCGACGTTGAGGTATCATGAGCCGACATTGTGTGGAATGCGGTAAAACGTGTCAGAGCAGCGAATATTTCGTAGCTGGTTTCATTTTGTATGTCGAGCACATTCCCGTATGAATTTAACGTCAGTGACAAACAGGTCTTGTCAAGAAAGGGCGCACTTTATGCCATGTACACTACATATACAGGTATACACGTTACGCATCGCGTACAAGCCACGAAACGGATCGGCGTGTACAGATTTCTCACGGTACGAGTGATGACGATGGATTGAAGCGTGCGTGTGTGCGTTATTGCGGCAACGCGGGATAGTCGAGTGCACGGGAGTAAAGGGCCGGCGTATACAAGAGGCAGATGCTGTCGGCGTGATTCGTGCACGCTTCACCGGCCGCAGCCGCAGCGTATAGACGCGCTCCGACGCGCACACCGCGCGGTTCTCGCTGCATTCAAGCGTGCGCTATGTGCGCTGCGGGGCCCCATGCATACGCGCGACGGGGTGCATGTGTTGTGTGTCTGTGCGTGCGTGCACCCACGTGGTGGTCACACAGCATGCGTACTCCCTCTGTATACGTGGGGCCGGTACGTACGGAGGTCCACGGGATGAGCGCCCGCTGTCTCGTCCCTATTGTGTTTTGCCGCAACCACGTAGGGCGTTATTCATTCCTATGGGAGCGGAACGGGAAGCGCGGGAAGGAATATGAACCGGCCGGACTCCCGCGGATCGCGCATCGCTGCTCACTTCGGTGAAGTTGCACCGGTAACGCGGGAGTCGATGATGTTCGCTGCTCCAGTTCGGCTTTTCGCGGTTTGCGCTGCCGATGCAGGATGACGTTGCCTCATTTTAGCGGTTGTGAAAGAAACAAAAGGCCGCCACAGAAGCACAACAAGGCTAAAAAACGTTTACGAGTGCTCACGACATGAGCAAAACGGGTACCAGAAAAAAGCCCCGTTGGTTACATGAACCGGAACGAAGAAAAAAAAAAGTGTTCGCTCGAGCGAGTCCATTTGGTGATGATGTTCAATCTTCGTGTGAACAAGAAGTAAGAATATTCGCTTGCGCATACGTCTTCTAGTCTTTCTTGCTGCGCGCCGTTACGTGTGCCATGGTTATATTTAAGGCAACGGCGATTACCTAATCCCAATCTCCTGCAGATGTTTACAAAACTTCTCTGCACGTAGTCTTCATCAGCAGCGCACATGTCTGCCGAATGAGACGCTTTGCTTAAACTCTCATGCTTAATAAACTACATTGTCACGTGTTGTACTTGTACATTTCTTAACTGTCGCTGTATATAGGGGCCTTAGCTGCGTTGCAGTCTCGCCAGACACCAAGGGAAAAGGCACAGGGCTGCAGCATATTGTCAGCCAAGTAACCAAGTTCATGCACTAAACAGGGACACGATTTCTCGAGCTCCCGGACAGGGCTTCGAAGTGCACACAGTGTCCGGCAATATTCGTGCAGTATACTCCCTCTCAGCGGGTCTGCCCTATTACCTCGTGCACACCTCTCCGGCTGCAAGCGCGGGGTTCGGCTATGCCGCAGAACGGGGGGCCACTTCAGGGCAAGTAAACGTGACGCGTTGAGCGAAGATGACCCTCGCCGGCCGGAAGCATCTCTTATAACGTATATACAGAAAGAGGAAATGCTACCAGGAGTCCAAGGGGCACCGGTGGCATTTAGCCGGGGAGAGGGTGTACAGGTATAGTCCCCCTCTCGCCACCGCTTCCTTTGACGCTTCGTTGTCCAAGCGTATAGTACGCATACGTGTACGCGTTGGCGGTAGCGGTTCACTGAGCACTCGGCGTTGCGCGCCTCCGTGCTCGTGCCAGGTGGGGGGCAACCGTGTCGTCATTTCGCTACCGCGGCGGTGTTTCCGCCTGCGCGCCTCATCGGATGTGGGGCTCGTCCACAGCCGGGTCCCGTATACATGGCTGCCCTGCGGGCTCCTCTCGAAAGTGATGTACCGACCTGCGATGATAGCCGGCTTCCGCCGGCGGCACGTGCCGTCCCACGCGACCGGAAAGACGCCTGCGAACGATGCTTTTGAAGAGCTGTGTATGTTTGCAATCGAAGTGGCGTATCGGACCTGTTCTTGCCTCCTCGACGCCTATATATATCGCTTCGACGTACGTAATAACATGGGAAAATAAGTGAGAACCTTAATTTGAGGAGCAACATGTGCTAATTTGTTTGCTCTACACTACATACATGACATCTACGCAGAACCACTGTAACAAAAATTAAGAGCTGAAAATCTTTTTTGTTTTCTACATCTTTCTAAGCCCGACTGTTTAATTGCTTTATTTGTCATCAGTCAAAGATTCCGCTTACTTTAAGCAGCATGACCAGTTGCGGCCTGGCTACGATGGCTTCGAAGGACCAACATTCCTTTTTCGGTGTCGCTAACTGGCGTGGTATTAATTTTCCCCAAGTAGTTATCGATGTCTAAGTGACATCGAGATAGTGTGAAAGCCCTTTAACCACGGGGTGTGTCAATGGAGCCGACGTATCGAGAAACGTTGGCTCGGGCGACATGTTCAGGGATTTTTCACCTCTTCAAGCATCCAACTTCTCCTTAACTTCTGCATTGTTTCGATCGAAATGGTATGTAGCGCGTCGCCGCAACTGTAGTGAAGAGGCAATATCCAGCACCTCCACCAAAAATATAATGTGAACACTGGGCTAAAACGCGGCAGTGGCGTCGGAACGGTAGCTGCAAGGACTGGACGGGTGCGGGCAGCGTTGCAGCAGCAAAACACGCCAGGCAGCTCCTGCTCGTGCCTCGCGCAAAGCTGTCGATGCGGCTGCAGCGCTGGGCATTCCTCTTCACTACACAATGTATAGTTCCTTATGAGTAGGAGCAGCGAAACCTTTATTTAAAATATCTGGATATTTCGAGTAGGGTGGCGTCACAAGCACCCCGGCCTAGGTGGCGGTCTAGAGTCCCTGGACATGGGCAGCCTTACCGGACGGGCCTCAGTCGATCGGCGAGATCATGGCGGTGCAGGGATGCCGCCGCTTCCCATCGCGCTCCGCGGTTCGAGACTGCCGTGTCTACACCGTTAGGGTACTCCTGTACGAATGCCCTCCCACAGCATGTGCTGCAGCGTAGCGCTAGCTCTGCACGCTTTGCACTCGTCGGATGAATAAATTTCTGGGTCCCAGAGGCGAATGACAGATAGTCCCAACGTTATTTATGCGTGTAAGCTACTTATATTCCTCACGATCCTTTTTGAATTCACCGTCAAGCGAGCTCGACAGTGCATACAGTATGAACACATTCACCCTTCGTGGAGGGACACAAACCGTGACGACTCTATGAAGAACATAAGGATCCGAAAACAAAGGATAAGGAAATGCGCGGAGGTCAACCACGCAGGCGCACTTGCGGTTTTGCTTATCTGAGAATTTAGAAAGTATGGTAGGGTAAACGGGTCATGTTTGTTTTAGTTTTAGATCTCGACTGTTTTATATAATTTCGTAAAATTTTGAGTGTTGATTAAGAATGCTTTCTGCCTTCACATGGTATTTTTTTTTCCTACAGCGTTTCTTCCTCTTTCTGTCTTAGAGCCAAATTCTGCGCTGGGGTGTAAAAGCGAATGTACCTTTTCTCGGAAACGAGAAATGGCCTGACCGTCCAATTTCGCACGCTTATGCTTCATAACACTAGCTTTAATCACAAAAAAAAAATGGGTTCACAACTATCTTACGAGAAAAAATATTGGCCTTCACTTATCACACATTGTAGACATACTTTCCAATTAACTTTTTTATTTGCTTAATTACAACTTAAACAATTTTTTGTAGTTTTAGGCTGAGACTATTTGGAAAAGAATTCAGTATTATCTCAGATTGTCGGAAAATCTCAGCGTAGTCGGTTGGATAGTTTTGAAGTAACTGTTCATGTACGTTCAATTTTTTTCCAAAAGAGTGACGTTCAAATCCAGGGTTCGACGAAAACCCGTTTGGTCCGGGAAAATTCACGACGGGAAATAGCAAGCACTGAACAATCAAAAAGCAACAATGACGTTTCGGTCCCGCTACGGGGACCTTGTTAACAAAAAATGAAAGGTTTTCACGGGGCGTGGGTTATATGGGTTTGATGGTGTCATAGGCGTGCGCACGAGGGGGGGGCAGAGGGGGCGCCCCCCCCCCCCCCCCCCCCATGTCAATTGAGATAGGGGGGGCGAAAAGTCTGCTCCCCTTACATTGACTTAATAGGGAAGGGGGGGGCGCTGCGATGAACCTTCGCCCCCCCCCCCCCCCTGAAGGGGAACCCTGCGCACGCTTATGGATGGTGTGACGTAAGCATGGAGTGTATATCGGGGCAGATTGCCTGAGTTGCGTTTGAGCGTGTTATCGGTTGTCTGAATGTGGAGGGGTTCCAGATGAAGCCTTGCTGTTTTGTTCTTTTCTCTTCCAATTATCTTCGCGCTATCCCGGTCGATGGCATGGCTCGTGGACACTGCGGGCTTAGCCAACGCGTTTATCGCCACGTGCTTGGCTTTTAGGTTGTATTTTATTGTATTTTTTTATCGCTTGACTATTACATTTTGAAATGTCGCACTGTACTTGAAATGGCGTTTTGCATGGTATTCTGTATTCTTATGCATGGTATAGCAACTGCAACCCACCCCTGTAACGCCCTGAAGGCCAACAGTATGCTGAAATAAATAAAAAATAATTAAAAAATTGCACGGGCATAGCACAAAGGACTGGGACCTTACCGAGGACGTTTCTCCAGCATTGCATTCTTTCAGAGGCCCCTTCTTCAAATGCGCAATAACATCAATACGCCCCTTTGAAGAAGATGCAACTGGGTGTTTGAGCGCGTTTGCGCCCTTACGCCCTTGCAACTAAGTGACGTTGGGCCTCTTTCATTACCCGTTACCTATAGAGTGCCAGACTGCCCGAGACGCCGCATGCGCAACGCTCATCGGCTGAAGGCACCACACCGAGCAGTCTGGGACCGTCGGGGACAGATAATCGAAGAGGCCCTCTGATGTGATGCATAAGCATGGCCGATGCGGACGCACGCAGTGTACTTGTGAAAGAACATACGTCCATTAATGCGGGCATGGGTTACGAGTTGTGTGCAGTAACAGATTCACACATATATCTCATTGCAAAAAATTAAGTCAAGCTTTATTGGACGATGTAAATGTGACTTTGTGATTTTTGATGTCACCCGACGTTTCGTAATAATAATTGCTGAGGTTCTACGGGCCAAAAAACTATATGATTACGAGGTACACCTTAATGAAGGGCTCCTGAAATCACGAGTACCTGGGGTTCTTTAACGTGCACTGACACCGCACAGTATTCTAGCATTTCGATTCCATGGAAATGCGACTGTCGCTGCCAGGATCTAACTGGGATCGCACATCATGGCCGTTTCAAACAATAGTATTTCCAGCACACTATGTCGTCGCATGAGAGTTGCATAATATGCCCAATTAGAGGTGGGCTTCAATGAAAAATTGAAGGACACTTTGTACATTCTAAAGTGTGTTCGGCGAAAGCGTGTGGCCGTTCCACTGACTATGCCATGTCTTTTTTCTTTTACACTCTCAGTGGGATAACACACAAAGCGAATGTGTGCGTGTTTTCTTTTTTAATTTGTTTCCTCTAGTCGCAGTGAGACGCCAGACTAATCTTCCTCCGTTCGCATGCGTTAGTATTTTCTCGCGCTTTGTGCATCGTGCAAACGCCATAGCGTTCCAGCGCTTAAATTGACGGGCCCTTTGCAAATTCGAAAGTGTATTGAATTGAACGCCTGTGTCCGTGAACGCCTGTGTCCATTGAGACGGCGTCGGTCAGAATGATTGCAAACGCTAGGCACAGCGAAGCTACGCAAGCAAAGAGCGAGCGCTGTAGAGTCCGACGCGACCGGCGTCCGTTTGCGCATCCCGGCGGCCACCTGGCTCCGTGCCAGAGCTCGGATGGACGGGACGGACGGACAGACAGACAGACAGACAGACAGACAGACAGACAGACAGACATACGGATGGACTGACGGACAGACAGAGGGACGGACAGACGGACGGACGGACGGATAGACAGACAGACAGACGGATGGACGGACGGACAGACAGAGGGACGGACAGACGGACGGACGGATGGACGGACGGACGGACAGACGGACGGACAGACGGACGGACAGACGGACGGACGGACGGACAGACGGATGGACGGACGGACGGACACAGATGGACGGACGGACGGACGGACGGACACAGGACGGACGGACACCGGACGGACACCGGACGGACGTGAGCATGAGACATTAAAGGCTTTCGCCTTAATAAATTGACTGGACAACTTGGGAATGGTATTTTCATTTCACGACGCTTCTTGTGTGTTCCTGCGTTCAAAATGCAGATACAACACACTGATATTGAAGTGCAGACAACAAGGCAGATCACAATCACATGGCAGTGTCACTGCATCCGAAGCGTATATGCAGAACACTTGTTGTCGGGAAAAAGAAAGAAGACTGCCAAGAACATGACGCTGTGAAGCAATGCCATTTCTCACATGAAAAAGACACATCAATACCGGACAAAATATTTATTGATAGGAACAAGTAACCATGAATACAAAATGATATGTTAACTTTTAAGAGAAACTGCAGTACATGCTGCAGGGAAAATGAGGCCGTGCGTACAGAAGAGCAGCACAGTGAGGTGTGCTGGTCGGCTCGGATTCATTGTCAAATGTGACACCGTCGAAATGCAAGCAGACACATGAGAGATTGCATGGCAGAGCGACATTGACTAAATTGATCTTTTTATTAAAGCAAATCATGCGTACACAGCAATATAAAAACATAAAGCTGTGAAGTCGACCTGACAGAGCATAAGCTTTAATGAAGCAGAAATGGACAAAATTATCTTTCTTAAGGAACCACTGATGGTTCCTTCATGCGCCTTATAGGTGTGATGTATCATGCTTCTGCTATCCACCTTGTCAGCTGGATTTCCATGCTTTAAGATTACAAGCTAGCAATGTATTCCTCCTCAAACGCCCGTTAACCAGCCCATCCCACTTTTGTGTAGAAGATAACGGCGACTGTCAAGCGATGGCGAAATACCGTATAGCGCTGTCGTGTCGACCGAGAAATAGCCTTGGAACAACACGTTGCTTGCAATGGGAGTCCACGTGCGCTCATATCGCACAATCCCGGGGCTCTCCCATTCTACCTAGATTGAAATGCAACCACCGCGGCCGGGATCGAACCAGCGTCCTTCGTCTCAGCAGTCGAGCGCCTTAACCACTCTACCACGGCGGCGGATAGCAGCATTAGCATTAATAGTGACCTTCCTTCACACACCTATCTGAGTAGCTACATAGATGTGCACATTGCAGCTGCCTAGCTTTGCACTAGGTTTGACGCTAGTGCACAATCTGCAGGCACAAACAGCTATGTCGCAATTTGGTATCGCGACCAGCAATAGCAGCATCAACAGTGGCCTTTTATTGCTCTAGGGATAACGTCTGTTTCCTTTTGCCTCATCTCGTTGGCATGTAACTATCTTGTACCCACATGCCACAATAAAGTATTATTATAAAGTATTATTATCATAAAGTAATATTATTATTATAAAGGTATACAGCTGTAAACGACGTGTGACAGATGCACAATATTGCATCAGGTGTCATCCCATGGGTATTGCGTAACCAGTGCGTGCCTTAAAGCTGCCCGCCCATTACAAAGGGCTCAGCCGCAGTTCATCATTATCGTCATCACCAGTATAGCATCATCAGCGCTGCGTTGTATATGCGTTGTGTAAGTCCATGTGCCACGTTTACGAAATGTTTAATGAGTGGGAGCTGCCTAATAGACTGCCTGAATACTGCTATGACAATTCATCTCCTGCGGCCCGGCAATATCCAGCCACCCGGCAATAGTGTTATGTGGACTGGTTAGCGTGGGCGACCTCCTGGCGGGCTTATCGCGGGAGCATTTTCCAGTACGTCAATGTACTCATACCGGCTACCTTGGTGTGACCGTCTAATTTACGCACACGAAAGAAGGGGAAATTATCGAGGGTGTGTTTTCGTCCTTTTTTTTTTAGCATTGTCTGTTGGAATTCATTTAATTTACAAGAAGGAATTCTAGTTTACAAACCAGTCAGTGAGTACTCTGTTTTCATTGTAAAATCGTTTCGTATTAGTTTAAGAAGTGTCCTGTTGATTATTTTTTAGAGCATTGAGAAACAGGTAATAAAGACAATGAAGTGTTCGCGGAGCAGTACGCGTATGCGTTACGATCAAGGTCGTATTCCTTGAGATCATTTTTTCTTTCTCTACGAAATGCTGCATTATTACAACTTTGTGCATCTATTCGGTGCCCTGCAGATCAAAATGCGGTAATTGCGCTGCGGTACCAGCGCTACTACATCCATCTTTGGCGCGCTGCATTTCGAGTTGCTTGCACGGTGAAAACAAGGTGAAAGTTTCACCTTCCAATTTTCGATCAATTATAGTGCAGCTATGCATAATATTCCATTACTGATATTTCATAACTGAATCGCAGCCACAACTAGGATTTAATATCTGTTAAGGTATATCAGTGATAGATGCAGCGCAAATGACAGGAAAAAGTCGAAGGTGAAAGCAATTCTATATGTAGCGGGGCAAAGATAGATACAGGCTGGTACCGCAGCGCTGGTACCGGATTTCGATCTGATGGGTAGTGAATGGGTGCAGAAAGTTGTAATAATGCACCATTGAATCCCATCCACAACTTGGATTCTATAGCTGCAGGCTCTGTCTGTTTATTTATTTGTTGTTTTTTTTCCTGTCGGGCTATCCGTTTCTTCGGTCAGTGCTTCAGCACAGAGTTTAAAAATACAGAGATTGAAGAGTATTCATGTAACTTCATGGTTTCTTCACGCAGGTAGAACTGCTGTCGCCAGGAGTGGGCGCGCGTAGCCTAAACGAAGGAGTCGAACCTTCCACGCGAGGCCCCCACCGTTTCCGCAGTGATGATCGGAAGAGGAAGACCCCCGTCGCTCGCCTTTCCTCCCATTTTCTGCAGCACGTCCGGCGGCCATTTCGGAAGCGACTTCCTCGCACGTGCATCGGGCGCACGCGCCGCTCGTGCCCGGAAGCTCTGTTGTAGGAGCCGCATAGAACGAAGCAGCCGGGATGACACCGTCCATGCGAGCGAAGCGCCCCCCACCGAGGCACGCGTACGACGCGCCGCCTGCCGGCGCTTCTCTCGTGCAGAACGCGCGACCGACTTTTGAACGCTTCACTTCCTGCGCCGATGATGAGCCGCCGAGGAAGCGCGGCCTAATAGACGGCGGGAAAATGGTCCCGGCAGGAAGCCCCTGAATCACGACTGCACTGCCAGTGGCGGGGCTCGAAAAGCCGGTGGTTACGGTAACCGAGTGTGGCGCTGTCCTTGCTCGGCGCCGCAAAAAACTGCACAAACCGCCACCGCCCAGAAGAACCAGAGAAAAAGAGCTTCCGGAAAGCACGCGACTGACTGCTTTTTTGCCTTTCTTTCCTGAACCCTGCCTTGCCGGTCATCCTTTCCAGTTATAGGAGAGCGGGCCGAAGAGCACAATGGCTCACATTTCGCAAACAGTCGTCCCTAACCTTTATTATACACTTTCGAAGCACTGCACGGTTATGCCCCTTCTGAAAGATGCCGCGGCGTATCCGTTGTGCGCCTATATAATGTCGTCATGCCATTACTTCTTGAGACCTGGCAGTCTCACGTAACTGGACGTGTCCGGTGCCATCGCGGAAGCGATGAGAGAAGGAGCGCGCAGAGTGATGGGGATAGTTTGACCAGGTAATGGATCCTGACCCGCCCACAATGCGCGGGCTGCTAGCTTTCTTGTGCGGATGGACACAGCCTTGGTGTCCGGCGGATCTCGTTCCGCTACCCGTTGAGCTTTTCGCTCTCCATGGCTTCGTAAATGCCCTCGAACGTTACAAAACAGAACCAGAAACACTGCCTTCAAGACATCATTGTAGCTGAACACACGCACACGAGTGTCTGGTGAGACCAAAATTGGAGGCCTTCTTGCCTCTAATTAAGTGGTCAGTCTTCATTTCCAGCATCACGAGAAATTTTAGCTCATATACTATGCGCATCCCAACATATATTAGGCATTCATCATGGGTATAAAGCATTTTGCCGCCTTGCTTCAGAAAGGGTTGGTGAACCAACGGTTTTAGGGGCGAAGCTCCTTAGGGCATAGGCTAGTCCGGCGCCCTGCGTCGTTGTCGTAGCCACCCCTGTGCGATGACGATGACGCTGCCATCAGGGCACATCACATGGAATGTACTCACTATGCGTCATAATGATGACGCTGATGACGATGATGATGCTGATGACGATGACGATCGCGATGCCATACAACACATGGCATCGCGATATGGTCTCACATGCATATCGTTTGACCACATGCAACCAACCACCATCCGGGGAACCTGCATCGATCTCGTCTTTGCAAACGTTCCACTACGACCCATCCAGGAACCGCTCTCCCTCCATTTCACCGACCATAAAGCCGTTATAATGAAGGGGGAACGGAAGCCACGGCTTATGTAAACGGTAACCACGACCAACGAAGAAACGAGAACAAAACGGAAAATCACGGCTCACGAATGAAATATAAATTTCTTGTATATATACATACAGTGTTTGTCACGTCTTTGATAATGTAATGGGCGAATTTCACGGAAGATTCACGGTTTACCGATGAACCTCCGGAGCTTCGCCCACTCATCATCATTCACTCCGTGGATATGCTGTGATTTTTTTAGTGTACATCGATCGAGCGTTGTGCGTGTGACTGCGTCTTTATGTTCAAAGCAAGGTAACATGAGCACTGTACTTGTAGGCACAGGCAGGGTAGAAAAAATTGGGGGGACCCTTAATCTTTGCCTCTAAGAGTTGAACGCGATAGCGATATCCTGTCCCGAGTGCGTACTTCGACCACTCAGTGCATACTTGCTATGCACCCACTACGTGGTGTTAAGGGAATACGCGCAGTAAGGTATGTGCCTTTTGTAATGGATGGCCGGCTTTAAACTACGAAATCGTAATGATAGTCACATGTTCTGACGCCCGATGGAACTGTACGCTTCTACCACGCAACATTACTGCGATATTACATGTTATATTGCGACAACTATATAAAGGACGCTTGCGTTTGCGAAGCATGAAAGTTGTTTTCACTGCATTTCCAAGCAGAGGAAGTTATTTTCGCTATATCTTGAGGCAGAAGCGTGGCTGTGTGGTAGAACACCTGCTTGCCACGCAGACGGCCTGGGTTCGATCCTCGCTCGGAAGCCGGAAATTCTTATTATTTAATTTATTTGCATCTTTCTCAATTTTTCGGTCACGGACAAGATGATGATTTTTCGCTCACGACCAACGACGCCGACGGCGGAATTTCTGCGAAACGAGCTCTTTAACGCTGTCGCGTTAAAATAGTTCGCACCAGAAACTGCGGGTACGCTGCCGTCATTTCCATGATGGCTGAACCATTCAGAATTTCTCGTACCGTGATAACACGCTGTCAGCAGTCTTTGTATAAAGAAAAACGCCAATCAATGAAAGGACGATATAAAGTAATCGGTATAAAAAAAAGATGCATGTGCAACGTGCTACTCCTTCATTATGGCGTAGGTAAAACAATATCATGCAGTTAGTGGAACCATATACGCAGCAAAAAAAAAAAAAACAAAAAACAATGACCATCGCATAATCTTTAGCAGCATAGGTGTTTGCAAGCATAAGGTGTAGGAAAACGAGAAATCAGAGAAAAAGAGCACAAACGCGCAAAAGACAAGCGGTACTGCGGGGTTAATAGGGGTAAGTTTCAGAACCCGTCATGCTATAACAGAAACTTTCGCAAGCCTACCGAATTTTTTGTTTCTTTCGCTTCTCGCTCCCTGCAACTGACTGCTATCTTTCAAGCTTCGTTCTTGTCGTCCTCTCATCCTCTTTCCTCGCTTTTTCCTCCTTTTATTTAACGCATAGGGGTACGTCGCACTGCCCACTTTGTGTAAAAGCGAGAGCGTGGAGGCGCGCGGCAACGTTTCAAATTTTCTCTGAGATAACGCCTTCGAGTCACGATAGGGATGCAGTTAGCTGGAGACACGTCAGCGACAAGGTGGAGAAACGGCGACAACTTCTTAAGCGAGAGCTGGTTGGAACCAAACAGCTTAAGATTCCCTCATGCTTTTAGGAGCTGTAAGTGTTGGCCGCGTTGCGGCTGTCGCGCTGCCAAGGTCACATGGGAGCGTTAGAAAATTGAGTACAAGGTTAGGGATGCTCAGTTGTCCGGTCGTGCACAACAACGTGAAAGGCCTCACAAAAGAACCCAACGAGCGTTCCGGTTGTCTACGTCTGGCCCTGTGGCACTGTTGCTTTATTCAAATGCAGGCCAAGCCGCTCACCCGCAGTGCACTGGTTTGGAAACTGGCTAATGGTTCTTCTTGTTTTCTAACATGCAGTCTGACAAACACAAAGGCCAAGCTTTATGGTGGACTCTTTTCCAGAGCTGCGTACACAAACAGCCATATTATTCGTGGTGTTTGCCCATGCCGTTGTTACCGGTCGTGCCTCATAACTGCACTAAGTTGCATGCCTCCGCTTTTGCCAACCGCTTCTAATGGCGAAGTTCGTGTTTATTCGCACTTATAGAAATATTTAAGTGCATTTTGACGCATCTTCACGGCAGACTTATGATGCAAGATTTAGATTTTTTTTAAATTTCGAATACCAACTGTGTGTCTACTTAAGACGAGGGTGGCGATGCGGGCTTGTTGGTCTGTCATACTTCTTAGATGTGGGCGCTAGAAGACGAGGACGAAGGGAAGAAGGACACACACACTGGCGCTACTGACCACAAATAAAGTTTATTTCCATTACCAAGCCGACAGTTATACCTGTTTTCGGACACGACAATCACGTGGCTACTTGCGGAAAACATGAAACCTTGAACAACATGAAAAAATATGAAAAATCGACAATGCAATCAACAACATGATGTGGCTGGAACCTTGATACTACAGAAAATTGAACGCTTCTGCATAGCCGGTAGCAAGACGGCCTCAGCACATGCGCAAGTAGTCTAATTCCTTTTTACTCAAGGACAGTGACGTTTTGCTAACACTGTCGGCTTGGTAATGGAAATAAACTTTATTTGTTGTCAGTAGCGTCAGTGTGTGTGTCCTTCTTCCCTTCGTCCTCGTCTTCTAGCGCCCACATCTAAGAAGTCTACTTAAGAGTCTGTATACTCGCAGCAGATGCTTGGATTCGACATTGTGTAAGATATAAATGCCGATTGTTCTCAGACATTGCCATCCGTGGAAGCGACAGCATTTTTGCTTGTTTCACGAACGACATTCAACGCGGGTTCAACGCGACGTGTAATCACGTGCAGTGCGTATGCAGATTCCCAGGACAGTTTTTTGGGCTAGTTGGTCTACCACCGTTACAAACAAATATAGCGCCTGAAATTAAAACACAGACGAGGACGAGCGCTGCGTGCGTTAATTTCTCGCGCTGTATTTATAAGGTGAGTAAATTGATAGGTATACAACATGGGAAGCCTTAAGCAGAGATCTGCGCATGTGCATCTGGTTGGAATGGGTAAATATTCTAAGACCTCGATCCTCTATAATCTAAGAGTTGTATGTAGGTTGGGTACGTGTTAGAGTTCCAAAAGCTATATATCTTCAGGGTTCACTTTGGGGTGACAACGTATACATATATGTTTTATACAGACACTGACAAAT
>JALIZH010023893.1:0-26257 GCA_030522465.1 Rhipicephalus appendiculatus | reverse complement strand
TGAGAAGCTTTTAGGACCTCTCCAGAGACGACCTGCAAGCAATGGCGAATGTGAAAGCCTATATCAGCATTATAAAACATCTCACATTGACTGTTGTGGCTTAAGAGTTTATTTCTTTCTCAATCTTATTTTGTGATGGCCCTGGGTAACAATGCACAAATTACAAACTATAATAACCTGGCCCAAGTTTAAGTGGCAATACTGCACGGTAATAGTACTTTAAAATGTGCAACAAAATGAATGACACATGGACATGTCTAAAATAAAATTAGAAAGGAATGTTTTGTTTTGATAATGAAAAATTTTGAAGGTAAAAGTTGTCATCTCAACTATGCACGAAACAGCATGATTATAAGTAAGATGTCACGGCACAGTTTCATGGCAGTCGAAAAAAAACAGATGTGCACTTGAAGATGGAGGACACCTGAAGAGACACAAATTCTCAAAGAGGGTGTGTCACTGCAGCCAACCTTTCAACAAGTAGACTTGCCTTTGTCAAAACCGCAACGACAAGGAACAGTTGCTCCCATTATCAAGACAACTCCAAGTGTCGGAACGTTGGCTCTGGGGACATCCCATGTTCAAGGATTACAAACTAAATAATACAGACTACTCCATCTTCCATGTTTAAGGAATACGAACTGAAAAATAATAGGCACTGCACTGAAGTGCAGGAAATACGTTCCCCACACCTAAGCTAAAGGTCAATGTATGCTATATCTTAATAGGTGCTATGTGTGCAAACTGTCCCACTGTAGTGATGAAAAGAAATGCCTACCACTCAATATGGCTTGTCAGGGCTTGCAGGAAGACCGCTGCTATCGTGCACTGCAACCTGTCCCCTTGTGTTGGTGCCACGTACAGCTGTCATCACTGTACATACATAACAGATACCACAAGAGATTATTTTCATGCAAAACAAACCCTACCACACACAGATAGCAGTACCAGACATGTCTTTAGGCACGTGTATACTGATATATGAAATAGGTCGATCCTTGAATGAAGGGATAAGGGAATAAACAATAAGCACAGGTATTATTGGACAAGCCACTTCTTGCTGAATATTGAAAGAGTGCCATTGCATGTTCAGCATTCACACATCTATGCAATAACACTACCCAGTGCATGCACCTAGCCATATGGATGATCTAAATGCCAAAAATGATATTTGCAAAGAGTGCGTGGTCCATGTGCACATGGCGTAGGGTGAGAACGAGCCATACATACTGTATTACATCATAAATGCAAGCTATTCAGGAAACTAACTGTTGGTACTCTGAAGCGAATTCACACGTAGTTTGTTTGATTGTCACGAGCTATCTATATGATTTTTTTAGTTATGTAAGCTCTTCACAAAAGCAATATTATTCTGCAACTTTCTGTGAACATGTGGAAACATATGAACACATAAGAATCGAGATCCTTTTCTTTTAATTTATTACCCTACGAAGCTAAATAAATACTAAATCACTGAATACTACATGTTGGTTATGCATCATCATACAAGTAAGAGGGCAATATCAGTACCATGGTGATGTAAAAAAGAAAGCTCGAAAATACAATAACTTAAAGCACCACACAATCAAGGAACATTCCTACTACATGAGCACAGTGTCAATTATTTGTGATAGAGAACCAGGTGTGCTTCAAGAAGCAAGAAAAGTTCACGCACACAAATATTGCAACAAAGAGTTGCATGTGTTAGCCTAATTAACTTAATTGAATTGACACATTCATCTACTAACACTATTTGATATAAACATATGTTCAATGCAGCTGTTGGTATGTACACTTAGTATCAGCACATAGCGTAATTTACTGAAATAGGTTTGCTTCAAATTAGCTCCCTTAAAACATTATGAGCCAGCTAGGTTGAAATCCTACCCACTGAGTAATTACATGGATTTCTGGCAAAAAGGACTCGGGGGCGCAACCACAAAAAACATAACCATCGTGTGTGCGTGACAGGGCTGTGTGTTTTTCTATCTAGTGGTAGTTGTGTGCGTTATTATCGAGTTTGGTGAACGTGAGCTCCTCTCGCGTCACTATGGTGAAAACGCTATGGGAACACCGTATGTTTAAGAGCACTTTTTCACCGCGACAAGGGATCAAGCGATGATCTCGTATAGTAAACAGCCAAGGAATAACAGCGCAACGACACGAGGCTTGTATGATCGAAGGACAGGATCGCGCAGCGCAACGCGAATATTTCAAACATGTAGTCAGCGCGCACGGCGACCGGTTTCTACGGCAATATAGGCCGCGCCTATAGTGCCGGCAGCCGGCATATTATCCCGGAAGAAAAGTTGCCGGCAGTTTTTCCCTATTGGCTGCCCGTAACCATGTGACTTATCTGCCGGCACACTGGCTGTTCTGGTTTGGTGTTGATCGAAGCGTGGCTGCGCAAAGTTCCTTGTTTTGTGCTTCATTACGAGGATACAAACACGGAGCAAACAGCAATCATGTAAAATCGCAGGCAGGGTTCTGTTTGGTGTCGCAGAAGTCTGTTGCCAGATTTGGGGGGTCAGTGTTGGGCCAGACTGCCGCCAGATTTATACGTCGACGGTTTTCCGGAGAGGTAACTTCTGCTCTCTGTATCACGGATCGCTTCGCTCTCTTAATACTCTGCTCTCAGTATCACGGATCGCTTCGCTCTCCTACTGTTTCAACTAGCGTGCCTGCTGCGCCGACTCAGTATAGCGCAACCTGCTCTCACTATAGAGCGACTGCTCACTATAAGGCCAGTTTTACTAGCGTCTTTCCTTACCTGCCGTCACTATAGGCTACTGCTCACTATAAGGCCAGTCAGATCTGGCGGCACTTTGTGTTGACAAGTGGCAGCGACGAGAAAAACAGCCACACGTTCACGTGGAGCGCAGTTACCCACTACACGTGGGACAGCCGATGGCGTACAGGCAGTACAGGGGGCTGTCCCGCAGAGAAGTCACAGGCAGCCAATAGGAAAGAACTGCCGGCATCCGGTCGACCGATATACTTGGCCGGCAGCCGGCAATATAGACACTATCTATAAAATAAGTTCACTCAAAACATCAAACATACCTGGTTATAGGGTCTCTGGTTCATCATCCTCCTTGTGCCAACACGCCGCCCGGGCTATCGCTTCCTGCATTACAGTCGTCGCGCAATGAAGTAACCCAGTTACGTAGTTCAGCGACTTTCTTCAACTTACCGAAGTTTGGCATTGGCTGCGCACTCTTCAGTCGCACGTCAAAAAGCTCACGCTTTCGCAGCGGTCACTGCTTGTCACAACACCGGGACGTGGAATGTCTTCGGAGGTACACTCGATATTGAATCACGCGAACAACATGAGTAATAGATCAGCGCCTCCTCTATTTTTAAACAATGGAGGAGTCGCTAAACGAAGGAAGGAAGCACTTTTGAGGGCGAACACAAAGGTGCACGTCCGATGAGGTTGTTTTGAGCGGCAACGAGCGGCGAGGCATCATCCGCCACTGGATCAATGCAGGAGACCTTCCCGACACGCGGAAACTGTCCAGTCGACGAACTTCAAGCACGATACGCACACAAACGCACAGAATATCTATCAACACAGCAAATATGTAACCGCGGAGCACATGTTCTCGCGGGAAGCTGTTGGTGGGGCTCCTGCAGTTAGAGCTGTGCGCCGGTCCCAAAATCGCCGGCGGCGGCGCGCCGGTGTTTCCACCTCCGGCGGCGGCGCGACACCGGCGCGGGGTTCATCGGACCGGTGGCGGCGCGGCGCACGCGCGCGGGAAGGGGGGGGGCAGGGTTGATTCAATATTCAAGACTTCGTGCGCCGAGAAATTTGTCCTTTCAAAAAAAGAAATCTGTTTCCCGTAAGGGCGAAGCAGTGAATGCGATAACAACATGTAGTAATGTTATACCGAACTAAGGCAAGCGACTAACTCTTTTTCATCCGGGTCCGCCTAGGTGGATCAGTGGCTAGGGTACTCGGCTGCTGACCCGAAGGTCGCAAGTGCGATCCCGGCCGTGGCGGTCGCATTTCGATGGAGGCGAAATGGTAGAGGCCCGCGTACTGTGCGATGTCAGTGCACGTTAAGAAACACCAGATGGTCGAAATTTCCGGAGCCCTCCACTGCGACGTCCCTCATAATCATATCGTGATTTTGGGACGTAAAGCTCCATATAGTAAAAAAAACATTCCCCATCTCCCGCTAAAGGGAACAATGTGTGGATGCGAAGCAGCGGGGAGAGAATTAGCTTGAGCGGGAGGAACGTCGCCGCTCTCATTTCACGGCAGCGGTCCACGCGCTCATCGCGGCGTTGCACAGGAGAGAGAATGAGGCGCGCGCGCTCCGTCATTTTCACACCGCGGAACTACCGTGGCGCCCCCCAGCGGAGTATGCAGCTGTCATACCACCTGTCGTGCGAGCCGCTCCGTAGAGGATTCCTAGAGTAGAGGACGGGGGGGGACCGTAGAAGAGGAGAGAGGGGGGAGGGGACGTGCATGCGCTGTGGGGGTGTGGGACGTGGGAGCCGCTCCGTAGAGTAGAGGATTTCAAGAGGAGAGAGGACGCGCATGCGCTGTGGGGATGTGGGACGCCGGAGCCGCTCCGTAGAGTAGATGATTGTTAGAGTAGAGAAAGGGGGGTGAGCGAAGGAGAGGTTAGGGGGAAGGGACGCGGGGGGCCGCTCCGTAGAGTAGAGGATTCCTAGAGGAGAGAAAGGGCGTGAGCGTAGGAGAGAGAGGGGGGAGGGGACACGCATGCGCTGTGTTGGTGTGGGACGCGGGAAGGAGGGGCGGTCTAAGCCCCCTCCAAACACATGCAAGCAAGATCAAGGAATGGGGTAAACCTGAGCGACAGACACTACCTGCCTAGCCATTGCTAAGCAGGCTCTCTGTGCTCTCGGCCATGACTCTGATGACTGTAGTAGTGGTTGACGGCCTTCATACTACTACAATGTTCTGGTTCGCATAATGGGTGCTTCCCTACTTCATGAAAGTGGCCGGATGCGGGACGCGGGACGGGGGACGCGGGAGGGACGGACAAAGCCCCGAGCATAAGATGCTTCGCATCTAAAAAACTTATTCATCCGATCTCGCTAAACTGCAAAACGCTGGTGTCAGGGCATGCGGTCGCCTCCGGGAAAGAAACGGTTTTCGTGTAGTTTTATTGCGATAGCAATTATATGGACACTCGCGGCTGGTTTTCGCCGTCGGCGTCGGGGTCGGCGTCGGCGTCATTTGCCGTATATGTATATGTATATATATAACCGGGCCCGCCCGTCATTCGTGAGCGTGAAAAGACGCGAGCGGGGGGGGAGGGGGGGTCGCTCGAGCGACCTTCGATTTTACGAGCGGGGACGCGCGCGTTATCTCCCCTTCTCGGCGGCCGACAGCTGGTGGGGGGGGGGGGGGGGGGGGCGACGTTCGATTTTACGAGCGCGGGCGCGGGCGCGCGCTTTATCTCCCCTTCACATCTCCCCTTCTCGGCGGCCGGGCCGGCGTACCCTTCTACGTGCTGCGCTCTCAACGCGAAGAGAATTCTCTTAAACAAGCGTTTTCTAGAGTTGCGTGAGATCGGATCCAAAAAGAGTTAGCTGCCAGCCTCACTTCGTATAACATTACAATTTTTGCTATCGCATTCATTGCTTCACCCTTGCGGTGAAACTGTGACTTTTTCGTATCAGTAGCTCGAAAGTAGAAGGATATACGAGCCGTTTGATGATGCGACCACGCTTATAGTCAAAGTTCACAGTGGCGGCTCCAGCCACGCAGTCCCTCTAGCCCGGTGTCCGTTCATACTCCTTCGCCCAGCGAAAGACGGACAAGGCGTTTGCTTTCTGGTTGAGGAGCAATCGACGGCAGGCCTCGCACGCGGGGTGATGTTATCGCATGCGCCCTGTAATCGCCTGCACCCTCCGTGCGACGGAGATGGGCAGCTTGTTTCATCTATGTTTCAGCTGTGTTCCTCGCTAGCGCTCGCGAGCTTTTACTGCCGATTACAGCATATGATGCGCGCACAAGTTATCGATTTGGACTTTATACGGAACATGACGACGACGACGAAAACCTGTACACAGTGTCCATGCAATCGTTATCGCAGTAAAAAAATATACAAAAACCGTGGCCAAACATGCCATTTTTTCTGCAGAGCTGCATCGTCTTCGCTGTAAATAGTTCGTCCGTTGGACGAATCAAATAATCCGGGGCCTGTTCCAGTGGCTTCGTTCTCACTTTCACTACAGTTCTTACAGGCGATATCTTTTCGACACTTATTCTTCAGAAAGCATGTGCACAATGTTAACGCTAAGCGTTGAGCTTATCGGGATTTCGAGCTAGCAGGCTACACGCGGTTATTTCCGCTTGCGCAATCGGAAACTCACAAAATGGAGCGAAATCAGTTCATCGCGCACGATAATCATGCGAGCTGAGGAAGAACGGCTGGACGAATACAATGCAAGATATGGTAGGCGAGAATTCACAACTGATGTTTCTCGTATACGGACCAATCGAGAGTATTTCCTAATCATGTCACGTGATTCACCGTTATGGCGTCATGAAGAGCGCAAAAAAAAAAAAAAAAAAAAAAAAAAAAAAAAAAAAAAACGAGAAACGCGCAAAGAGAACAATGCGCTCGATTTTGTATTTTCAGAGGCTGTTTTGGGGCCAATAAAAATACGGGGTGTGCAAACACGGAAATAAGAGAGTAGTCAAGACACCGCAAACACAGCTAACTGACAAATCGTACAGCGGCGGAAAAGACGGTAGACAAAAAAAATTACACCATCTCCCGCTAAAGGGAACCATGTGTAGATGTGAAGCAGCGGGCGCTAACGCTTACACTGGCCGTGGCGTTGACGCTGGCGCTATCGCAGCGTTGCCCAGGAGAGAAGACTGAGGAGGCGCAAAGCACGCAGTGATGGAGCGGTGTTTCCTACTGGAACATGCCAATCGCTGCTAATGGGCAATGAGAGACAGAAGATTCCGACTGTACACAGAGACCCGCAGTGCGCTTTTAGTTAACGCGCACGCTGCGAATTTTTATTGTTCAACAACGCACAGGAGAAATCTCCCACCGGCACCACCTTGGAGGTCAAGATCCATTGCCATATATACGCGATGGACAGTGAACGGTTGTGCAGCGCGCACGGCCGCTTACAAATACAGTCCTTCACCAATCGCGAAGGAGCAGTCGGATCGGTTCGATCGCGTGCTGTAGCTAGTGATTCAGGGCGTCCTTGGGCTGGCGGGCGCCCATCATGGCAAGCCAGCCACCGAAGAAGGCGTTAGCCTTCGATGTCGTCGTCCCTGAGGGGGGCAAGTCCCGAAGACGTCGTTGACGCGACGTCTTCAATAGTAGGAATCGAAGAAGTATACTGTGTTCAACACTTCGGAGGCCGGAACTACCAAGTTACCGTCAACAGTGAAGCCGCCCTGGCTCAAATCGTGGACGCGTCGCACCTCGACATCCGAGGAGAGCGCGTCGCCATTGTACCCCTGGGCCCTCAAGTAACGCAAGTCACCGTTCTCTTTCTGCCGTGCCGCGTCCCCAGTGAGGCCCTCGCCCAGGCGTTGTCTCCCTATGGGAAGGTTCTCCACATTACCAGGGGACTTATGGGGTCGCGCCCGACCGTGAACACTGGGACGCAGTACGTCCGCATGGAGATGAAATCGTCGTCCCCTGTGCCAAACTACCTGAGGGTGGCAGGTCACCGAGTGACCTGCGACTACAAGGGTATTCAACGCGTGTGCCGGCGTTGTGGAGAAAGTGGCCACTTCAGGATGAACTGCACGGCGCCGTTTTGCGGGAGGTGCGGCACCTATGGCCACGACGGCAAGGGCTGCTCCCTTCCGTGCCGTCGTTGTGGAGACCCCCCATGCCACCGTCGCCTGCACTATCCGAAGGTCGTACTCCGAGGCAGCTTCTAAGGACTTCCCGCCGCTTCAACCTGAGACGCCGGCTTCGGACAAACGCAAGGTTCCACCGACACCTGCCCCAGACCCCACCCAAGATCAAAACACAGGGGACGCGACGCCACATCCAACGCCTGCTGCGTCCCCGGTTAGCCCAGAACCGGCCAGCGCTTCCACGACTGATGATTCGATGTGCGTCTCGCGCCCATGGGTCATCACCATCGAACCACATGCCGACACCTCGCTTCACAGTGGCTCTGCTGAGCGGGCAAACGCCGACGACAGCGTGACGTCCGACGCCAGTCACGCGGCCTCCCCGTCATCTGCGAATCCTCATACCATCGAGGAGTCCCCGTCTACAGACGACGGAACCGTCAACATTGAAGACACCGACAGCTCTTCAAGTGAGACGCCCCTGCAAATCGATGAAGACGTTACCCCCAGCGACGTCAGCCGGGAAAGTGACGACGTTCTGGTGCCCCCCCCTCAGTTTCAGTTCGAAGTTCCAACATCAAGCGTCACCGAGTTTCCAGCAGCGACTCGGAAACCCGCAGCCGGGACAGAAGTCCCTTGCGGACACCAACGCGACCCCGGAAGCCCCGCGCCTCCGGTGCGTCGCCTGGCCGCAAGAAATGACTGAACCTCTCGCGGGGTGCGTTCACCCGCTCCCGCGCCCGCTAAAGGTACTCCTGCCTTTCCGTCCCGTACTTTGTACCCTCTTTTTCTATTTCATCATGGCTCTCACCTTAAAAGTCATTACATTTAACGTTCATGGTTTCCGCAACCCTCAAAAAACAGGCTGAAGTTATAAATTTTGCACGTTCACTATCTTGTGACCTACTTTTTCTGCAGGAAACTAACTTTTTCAAGCTCTCAGATGTTCTCACTTTCAAACGCGCGTTTAACATTGATTGTTACTTCTCGTTCGCTAGCACGCGTTCGACTGGCGTTGGAGTTATTGTTTTTAACCGCAGCCTTCTGCGTGGCCACCATATTACCTTCGATGCCTTCGGACGCGTGCTGGCGTTCGACTGCACTTTCTTTTCTTTGCGCATCAGATTTGTTGGCGTTTATGCGCCGGCAGTGTCCGCAAACTCTGCCACTTTTTTTCGCTCTCTCGACACTTACCTTTTAAATTCTCGGCATTTAGTGCTCTTATGAGATTTCAACTGTGTCTTAGACTCCCATACTGACGTTAGAGGTCCAGGTCGCGGCCGGTCTAACTGGAATGCTAAAGAACTTGAGCGTCTCGTACAACAGTTGTTACTGACTGATGTACACGGCCGTGCGTATGGTGGGAGGTATGTTTACACGTGGCGTCGCGCGACATCGAGCAGTCGGCTTGATCGAGCATATGTATCCCCCCGGCCTCATGGCCTTCGTACGCAATGTCGAGGTGCTGTCGCTACCACCTACGCCCGTGTATATAAGTGACCATCGCCCGGTTGCGCTGACCTTACACCTGCCGGCGGGGACGCCGGTGGTTCAGAGGCCATGGCGTCTGGATTGCCGCGTC
This sequence comes from Rhipicephalus appendiculatus, assembly GCA_030522465.1. Taxonomy (NCBI): domain Eukaryota; kingdom Metazoa; phylum Arthropoda; class Arachnida; order Ixodida; family Ixodidae; genus Rhipicephalus; species Rhipicephalus appendiculatus. The sequence continues at coordinate 16,856 of JALIZH010023893.1, read as the reverse complement.
CTTCAAGACTCTCAGACGGCCCAGGGTTTGTCCCGAGCACTACGCGCATCACTTACGGGCGCAGATCTCACTGACTGGGATCATCTGAAAGAACAATGGCGTCACCATTGTAGTGCGTCGGGTAGGGCACTTCGCGCTCGTGTGACGCAAGACGCTAACGTTTTAATGCAGAAAATCCGCATTGCCCACCGAGACCCTTGCCCCTCTCCCGTCATGCGTGCATGGCAAGCAGAGCTAGTGGACAGGTACCAGCGTATAATGCGCGCCTCTTCACTCCCAGCGGCAGCTTCGCGCTGCAGACGTGCGCCATGTGCGCACCCTGAGGTCCTCCGGTATGCACGCCGGGCGCTCATCCGTCCGTGCGGCTTGCCTGCACATGCGCTGCACCCTATAGCTCCTGCCGCTAATGGCTCACGCGACTTCCAGGCCTTCACGCGCCACTTTGAATTAATGGCCCAGTCAGCCACTAGCGTAAGTTCTGCCGCAGGGGGTCTGCACCCCCTCCTACAAGATTTACCCCGTTACTCCAACGTGGATTCTGACACTCTCCTATTGCCACCATCGGATTCCGAAATCAAAGACGCCTTAGATGCGATGAAAAAGGGTTCGGCCCCTGGACCCGATGGACTCCCCGTCGAGTTCTACATCCAGTTTTGGCCCATTATTGGCCCATTTATGTCTCGTGTCATCAGACGCTGTTTCCAAGATCTTTCCCTCCCGCACTCTTTCCGCAGCGGCCGTATCACACTGATACCCAAGAAAGACTCCCATTCCACGCGACCCTAAGATTGGCGCCCCATCACCCTTCTCAATGCCGATTACAAACTCCTCGCTAACATTCTGGTACGCCGCATCAGTCCGTCTCTTTCATCGCTAATAGCTCCCCACCAAGTCTGTTCCATTCCGGGCCGCAACATTCATAGTCACACCTGGCTCACGCGTGACATAATGCAATACACGACTGGACGATGCGCACAGGGGTTACTGGTTTCTTTAGATCAGGAAAAGGCTTTTGACTTCGTTGAACATACCTATTTATTCAACGTCTTACAAGCATTCGGTTTTCCTGCCAAGTTCATCCGCCTCATTCATGCTATGTACGCTAACTCCGAGAGTACCCTTTTCCTAGATTCGCGCGAGAGCCGCCCATTCCAGGTTACACGAGGAGTCCGCCAGGGTTGTCCTCTCTCCCCCCGTCTTATTCGTCCTGGCCTTAGAACCCTTTTTAAGGGCCATCGAACGAGATCCACAGATTCGCGGCTTACCGCTCCCTGGTCGCACTGAAGTTAAAGTAACTGCCTATGCCGATTATATTACTCTGTACATACACAACGAACAGTCACTGCAGCACGTCCTGAATGCCTTTTCCAATTTCGGTGTGACTTCTGGTGCTCGTTTAAATTTGTCAAAAAGCCATTATTTCTTCATTGGAAACCCTGCCGGACGTATTAATATCACGTTGCCTTTGCAATGGTCCCCCACCATGGAGATACTAGGTGTTACTTACAATGCTTTCGGTATACAGGAAAATATCTGGACATCTGTTATACAAGCTCTAACAAAAAACATAGACGATGCTAAGCACTTTGATTTTCCCCCTGTTAGAACGCCGGTACTTGTCGCAATCGGTCTACCTCGGCAAATTTTGGTACTTGTGTCACACCGTCAAACCCCCGCTCCGCGTTTCACAGAAAGTTCAGCGTTTAATCACCTCGTTCTTTTGGTCTGGTGGTACGGAATTATTATCGCGCCCCGCGTTAGCGCAACCACGCAGCCAAGCAGGCTTCGCGTTCCCTGACGTGGCCGTTACGGCTTCCATCTTGTCCCTCCGCACTTTATTGCGCGTTTTAAATAATGAAGGTACGCCTGCGCAGGCACTCGCACGTTACTACCTAGGTCCGTCCCTACGTGTCCTAGTGCCCGCTGGGCCTATCAACTGTGGTCCGCAGTCCTCCCATTTACCGACTGTGTATCGTGCCCTCCTGGCCTTCCACCGCCGTCTAGAGACTACATGCCCAGCGATCGATGTCGCCGAAGCGAAAGTGGTGGACACAATGGCCGCACTTATGCAGCCTTTGGTGCCCCGACACCGGCATGCGCTAATGAATCGCCCTTGGAAGCACATGGTAGCAGTGGCGTTGCCGGGTCACCTTCGTGACTTTGTTTGGCTATGGGGCTGGGGCTTGCTCCCCACTCGAGATCGGCTGCAACGATGGCAGGTGGTACGCACCTCCACTTGCCCCAACTGCGTCGTGGTTGAGACCAACCGACATGCAACGATCGAATGTGTGGTCGCCCGCCTTTTTTGGCGTGCGGTCCATGCTGGTTTTCGTGGGCAGGGTGTCCGAGGGTTCGTGTCCAGCGGCCGGTTCCCACAGGGGCGCTTCGCGGCACTCTTAGTAGTTGCCGGCCTGTTCAGCCTTTGGCGCAACCGCTGCGAAGCCGTCGCTGGGAATTGCCGTCGACGGGCCTTATGGCCAATATTGGGGCGCATGAGGCGCGAGATCCTCGCGTTTCTCTTGGAGGAGCTTTTCTTTTTGGGGGGAGCACGAGTTTCTGCGCCATTGGTCATGCCCTTTTGTTGACGTTCAGAATGAACGAGTCCAACTTATTTTTCGGCCTACATGGTGCTAGGCCACACGATCGGGTCGGAGTTGGTGTACTTGTCTCCTTACCCTTTTGACCTGTTCTGTATTGTGTCATTTGTCAGCTATGTGCATTTTTTGTTATGCTGATCTGACTTCTACTGTTCGCCCTATGGGAAAGTGTTAGTTTCAGTTTTTGTGATGTACAATGGTGAAAATGTGAATGTATCCCTGTGTATTGATATGTCATGGATAATTTATGCTCTGTACATAGTGTAAATAAATTTTTTCTAAACAGAAACTCGCTAGCAGACGCTGCCTGCGTCGGCGTCACGAGGCGAGAGAGGGGGGAGCGTAGGAGAGGAGAGAGAGAGAGGGGGGGGGACGCGCATGCGCAGTGGGGTGTGGACGCTGTGGGCAGGGATGCCTAGAGGAGAGAGGTGGGAGCGTAGGAGAGGTACGAGGGGGGACGCGCATGCGCAGTGGGAGCCCAGGCAGGGAGAGAGGGGGGGGAGCATAGGAGGGGAGAGAGGAGGGGAGGCGCATGCGCAGTGAGGGGTGTGGTTGCCGCGGGGAGGGATGCCTAGAGGAGAGAGAGGGGGGAGGAGAGGTTTTTTTTTAAAGGGTTTGCGCATGCGCAGTAAGGGAGGCCACGCCGCACACCACCACCGGATTAAGCTTCGCCATAAGATGCTTCACATCTAAAAAAATTAAGGCAGCTTCGCATTAGTGGTGCCGAACTTGAAGGTAGTGCAGAGCTGGACAGCCTTCTTTGTTTCTTTTCGGTTTTCATGTTCTTTCCTCCGCTCTTTGTTTCTTTTTCTGTGTTAGCGTATTTTCTGTCTTTTTTCTCTCTTTATTTCTATTGATTTCTTCCTCTCTCGTTGTCTAGTTTTTTTTCTCTGTCTTGCTCTTTCTATTTTTCTTCATATTTTCTTACTTTCTCTCCATTTCTCTTTTTTGCTTGCTTCCTCATTTTTTTTCCAATTTTTATACGTGGTTTTACCTGTTTTACGCCAAGCGGCGATATCATACAACATACGACAATCCGGGCCCCTGAAGTTCTCCGCACTTAATATCATCAAGGCGCTCGAAAAACAAGAGGAAGAAGAGTTCTCCTTGGCGCGATCGCGCGCTCAATATGAGATGGCTATGCTCTTCGTGATTTTGCCTGCGTTACACCAAGCTACGACAGCATACGATTACAGCGTACGATGACGGCATACATGGACAGCATTCGACAGCCCGGGCCCCTAAAGTGCTCAGCACTTAAAATACTTGTCTGTGCATTCCCAGGCAAAAGGCGATACCTATCACTCAGTTGCGCGTGATGGTCTACGTGAAAGATAACTGGTCACTCTCTTGACTTCACTCTTCTGTCTACGTTTTCAGGTCGTGTCGTTTTAACATGAATTCCTACCAGCTAGCTCAGATATCGGTTACTCCAAGTTTTTCATTGCCTTTACTTCTCTATTCATTTTATAGACTTACTCGAGTAAAAATGAATGGAGAAAAGTGCATTAACCCATCGATATGCATTACTTATCTATTTCACTTATCTATGCACAATGTAGTTCATCGAAGACGCCACGATTATGCTATCCAGCGAGTTGGGTTGTCGCCCTTTAAAGGGGCCCTGCAACACTTTTTGAGCATGCTCAGAAAACGCTGCCGATCGGTAGTCCAGGCTCTCGAGAACATGCGAGCCAAATATTATAGCGCAGCACGCGGCGTGGAATTCACAATAAATTCTCAAAGTCAGCCAGAAATTGCTTTCTCTTCTCTCGACAAATGACGTTGCGTACCCAAAAAATCACTCGTCACCGACGAGAGGTTTTTTTGTATCAGCCATTGGCTGATTTGAGCATGGCGCGCTCGGTAGTTACAGAGGCCGCCGCGAGAGGCCGCGACTTGTCCACGCGTGCGCGCGCGATTGCAATGAAAATTCGCGTATTCGAACAAAAAAAAGAAAGATAAAAAAGCGCTCAAGATCACGAGGCGCGCGTGACGTATTTTCTTTCCCCGTGCCATCCCTCCCTGCTTAGCTTCCAGCGCTTTCGACGGGACGAGAGAAGAGATAATGCAATTGCAGCGTGCGAGAAATCTTTGTAACTCCACTCGTACTGGACGGATTCCAAAAATTTTTGCGGCAATGAATTCGTGAGGCAATAAGCTCCTTTAGTGAATCCATTCCATGGCTACTTGGAAAAGTGTTGCAGGGCCCCTTTAAGGCTGGAGGACACCCCAGCATTTAGGTCAGGCCATACTCTTGAGATTTCTGGAGGAGAGAAAGATACAACTTCCGCGGAACTATTCTCGATGTGGCCATCTATAGAAGATGTCCACAGTCCATTTTTGCAAAGTGCATTCAGTTACTCGAAAAAGCGGTGAGCCGTGATGTTTGCTCATGGCCACGTTGATTAACCGAACCCTCCAGCACATTACCCGCGTAAGAAGACAGTGGAAGAAATTTACAGAAACATTAACTTGTCAAGTCTGAACTTGCATATGAATGTGTCCGAGATATTTGAGAACGATGCAGGGAATGCGCACCAACCTTCACAGGTGCGTTAGACAGGCGGAGGCATTAAACCTAATTCGATGGCTTACGTCTAGGGTTGGCAACCTGCGGTCCGCGGGCCACATGCGGCCCGTGGGGCAGTGTTACGCGCCCCGGCACTACGTCAACTACCCCCCTCCCCCCCTTCTTTTATCACTTCCTATCTTTCATAAAATGAGGATTGCGCAAAAAACACAGCACCCGAAAGACAGAGACGACGACACCTGCGCAGGTGTCGACGACATTGCGCTGGTGTCGTCGTCTCCGTCTTTCGTGTGCTGTGTTTTTTGCGCAATCCTTAGTTTCTGAAAGAATGCACCAGCTAGCCCCTAAACGTGTGCTACTAGACCTCCTATCTGAAGGCCGACATGGCAGGTTTGACCTAAAACGAGATCTTCGCTTGTGAGCCATGTTTGTGAATTTCGACCTTGTGACATGCGCGCTGAAAATCAACATTTCTAACCCAGTTTTGTAGATTATTCTCAATTCACCCCATCTTCTTTGTTTGCCGGCAAAGCCTCTTCCCCTTTCCCCTGATTTGCCATGCGGCCCCCCCGCTTTGTCGGCTTCAAGCAACTTGGACATCCACCTGGAAAAGTTGCCAACCCTTGGCTTCACGCGATCAGAATTTATGCACGGCCTCCGAGATGTACGCAAAGCGGATGTCTGGGCGCTGCGTTCGTTGCGTTGAAGCGCATTCAGTCCACCTCATCAGTGTGGAGAGTTGTGAAAGCTTCGTGACATTAAAATGACGTTGCGGAAGAAGAACAGGAAACAGGCGGCGCACTGGTCGCCGAACTCCAGCCAATCAATTGCGGCCAGAACAGGCAGTCCACTAGGGGCACACGTAGAGAATAACTCCCCAGCCACAAAAAATGAAACAGGAGCATGGTGGGAACTGTGACCAGAGCACAGAGCACAAGGGGGGTAGCGGCGTTGGAGGAGGCTGCTTTATGGACGCTAGGCGCGCGCACTCGTGAACTTTTTCCCCTCATGAGCTCACCTAGAAAAAGGAAAAGAAACAACAGCATGGTGGGAAGTGTAACACGAACCCTATAAGATGTAGGGGCTTCAGAGGAAGTTGTATTATAGATGCTCGGCGCGCTCTCTCCTATTTTTCCCCTCTGTAGTTTAAGCGCATTCCGTTCCACTAATTTGAGTCCAGAGTTGTGAAAACTTCGTGACCTCAAAATGACGTATAAGAGGAAGAGCCGCACAGAGATAGAGCGCTGCTGGCCGAGCTCCCGCCAATCAGCGGCTGCTGAAATGGAGAGTCCATTACATGGATTCACCGCGAAGAGCTTCCCCGGTGAAGTGATGTATTTTATGTCCAGATTCCCCGTTCGGGTAAAAAAAATAAAAGACTAACGGCGGTGCGCCGCAATTATTGCGCGGCGGCGGCGGCGGCGTGGTCACTCTCGGGACTTCGGCGGCGGCGCGAGCGGCGTGAGCAGAAACATGCGGCGGCGGCGGCGCGGCGCGGCGGCGGCGGCGCGGCGCGGCGGCGCACAGCTCTACCTGCAGTACAACGAGGCCTGTTGCAACTGCTGGTTTACAGGCTTAATCAAAAATCAACCTGTAGGTGGCAGTAGTATCGTGTTATTATACAAACAATTGTTATACTAGAAATAGAATGTATTTATGAATTTTCGCGCAAGTTTAGGTGTACCTGAAATATTTTATTGTTTTTTATATTCAGTTTTGCAGCTATATTTATTGTGTTTTGCATATGAAAGAGTTTTCAAAGACGCCAAAAGCGGCGGTCATCTCTGAGTCTCTGCAAAGCAACGCTAAAAAGTACAGATCTCAAGGGCAATGCTTTTGTGGGTTAGCGACTTCGCTCGTGTGTAGAGAGGCATGAACAGAATGCATTCCTGCCCCCCACACATAGAACGGTTGTATCTGACCCAGGCCCGTAGCCAGGGGGGGGGGAGGGCGGGCTAGCCCCCCTCCCCCTGAATGGAAGTGGGTGTTCTACCGAGAATAAGTAATGAAAATAGGTGTTTTTCTAGGTTTTCAGCAGGTGCCCCCCCCCCCCCCCCGCGAGAAAAATTCCTGGCTACGGGCCTGATCTGACCAGGTGTCCGTTCCTCTACTTCTCTACGTAACAGCGAGCGTTGTGACAGCAAGTAAAAGCGCCAGCTGTGGGATGAGAGGCATGGGTGCGCATTACCCCTCCTCTCACCCCCCATCCTTCGCTCGCAAGTACACTTCCAATGCTCACTACAACGATACGAATGGTTTATCTCCTGTGCTGCCCTCGAAGTGCACAGTTCGCCCCGCCCTCCGGGCAAATGGAAAATCGTCGGGACGGAACAGGGGTCAATCCCCCTCTTCCCCCCCGCCTCGCCCGACGGAGCCGGACTTAAAATAAAGTTTATTCATTCATTCGCTTCGTTGTAACTGTTCGGTGTATCGCTTCACCGTACGCCAACGTCTCTATGCTTGTTAGTTTTCAGTATATATTCGATTTTTTTTCCGTCTAAGGTGGTCTAAATTAATCCGAAATGCCCCAATGAAGTGTGCCTCAACATCGTGCTGCTGGCACAGAATATCTCAGCATTATTATTATTATTATTATTATTATTATTATTATTATTATTATTATTATTATTATTGCGATAGTAATTATATGGACAGTCTCGGCTGATTTTCACCGTGGCCGTCGCCGTCTGCATGTCGACGCCGTCATTCCACACCACCTTACGGAGGTTTGAACAAGCGACCCCTCGCTCCGCAGCCTGCTAGCCAACACAGCCAAAGGCCATGCTCGTGCCAGCGATATAACGGCGAGCTATTCATATGCACCATTTGCCGCTCGCGGTACGCAGATCTCGGAACAGCTTGAGCGTGTTTTCTATCCACGACGCTTTTACAGTTTCTTTCAAATTGAAAATTGCCCTTGAGATGCGCACGAAAACGTGGCTCCCTTCTGTACCACTCATGATGTAGAATGAAACAAAAGAACACCGGGCACGCGTCAGACGCCACCGCGTGGCAGGAGACGCAGAGGGGTCATTCCGCGTGCCGCACTTTAAAAGAAAAAGAAGTGTCAAACAGCGTCGAAAAGTCATATAATTATATAATCAATCCTTGACCAATCCCCCCTGAGTGGGTATGAGCCATGTCAGAGGCAACAGCAACAACAGTGTCGGCTTCTGCGTCGCTCAAATACAAATACGTAACAACTGCGACAGTGGTTGTTCACGCTTGTCCTGTGTATACCTACGCGTCCTTTTCGAGCGTCCTCCTTTGTGCTGCGGCGGCGCGTTGCAAGTATCGAGCTGCTTGTCGATCTTCGTGTAACAAACTAATTTCTTGCTATCGCATTCATTGCTTCGCCCTAGTGGCGAAACTGTGATTTATTATTATTATTATTATTATTATTATTATTATTATTATTATTATTATTATTATTATTATTATTATTATTAAATCGAAAGTCCCATCAAACGTGAAATTTGACCGTCGGCGGCGTCTCGCGTCCAGCGGTGTCGGGGACGATGGATAGATGGAAAAAAGCTTTATTAAATTGTCCGGCCGATTAATGGCCCGGGCTCAGGTCTGCGACGCGAAAAATAATCACGAGATGACGTCACCACATGACATCATGGTGACGTCGCACATCGCAGAATATGTGAGGTTATCATGACGTCACAATGACATAACGTCGAAATGGTGGATTGCTGGGCTAGTTGGCTCGACATCTGGCATGTGAGAGCGAAGGTTGAGCGTCTTTTCTTCTGAGTGGTCTTTCTTTCCTTCTAAGCCTTCGCTCTCCTATGCCAGACATAACGTCACATGATGACGTCATTAATCGCATCCGATCGCATAATACCTTGGCCAAAGGCTGTCCGATTATGGAGGCTATGCAAAACCAAGAGAGATGCCTCTAACCTCTGAGGCAGTGCAAAACAACGTTAGTTGCAGAAAACTTGGAGGGTGGAGGCGCAGCATCGATACATCGGCCGAGAGGAAAAAGAAGATGCCTTTCGCCTTCTAGTCGTCTTAAGTGAATGCATAAGGGACCCTGGAAACTTTCATTATTATTATTATTATTATTATTATTATTATTATTATTATTATTATTATTATTATTATTATTATTATTATCATTATTATTGCTTAGGGTCTGACATATACTTAAGCATGTGTACGTGGACATTATCATCAATGCTGTATTTACTGAAACATGACTGAAAAATGTATTGCAATACAGACTGTTTGGTGTTAGAGATTTCTGAAAGACAACATGTACGGAAATGTTGAGATCAGTAAGAAATAGAATTAGACTTAGGTGCAAGTTAAGGAATCCCCGATAGTCGAAATTTCTGAAGCCCTCCGCTACAGCGCGCCTCATAATCATATAGTGGTTTTGGGATGTAAATTCCCCGAAATTATTACGATTAGTAGTAAGAAATCGAATTTTCGCTGGTGATAAAAGCTTAACCTAAATTTCTTTGTTATGATGTGTTTGGACATTAGGACACGCAATAGAAAGTCTTAGTACTTCCATCATCAGAAATGCTGGTGCATATTGGCATCTGAGTCTCTATTGCACACTTAATGTTAAACGACATTAGGCTTTTGCGAGTCTAATGTCAATCTAATGACTCATTAGGTGCGCATTAGGTCCACATTAGACTCGCAAAGTTCATTTTCATAAGTAGTCCATGCAGCTACCCCGTTTCTCTTCTCGTGCTTGCTGGCGCTTCTTCTTCATCAACTAGTGGTCCGCCAGCGCTCGCGACAGAATCAACAGAGGCATACGAAAAAGATTGCCTATAAGCGGAACTTTAGATGTATGAAAGATTTGAATGTCGCCTTACTAAGGAAGCGCACGCCAGAAAAAGCCTCGTCCATCAGAGAAACCGACATTTTGTGCCAGAGCTGCTTCAACCGCTTCAAACAGATCGCTGGGCTGTAGAGTCTCCAGATGCATCTCAGTCTGACGAAAATTTTGTTCCCGAACAGATTGCTGTCGAAGAGCTAAATGTACTCGTTAAGACAACCTAAGTGAGACCCCCCGAAAATTCCTGCGAAAGTGAAAGCACATTGCTGAGTGTCTTACGCCAAGCGTAATAAAGCGGAGATAGAGGGCCCTATCTCCAGGACAATTTCTGCTGTCCTTACAATAGCATACGCCACTACAGAGGAACCTGGTCCTTCAGCGGAAACCTGCAACACGTGTTGCGAGTGGCTGCGCAACCTAAAGCACACGTTCAATAACTGCGAATCATACCATGAACGCTGCCGCCTCCTGACATTGCTCCCTGTGAACATCTTTTAACTGAATAAGGGCGCGCACACAGACACGGACACTAGAAGAAGAAAATGCATCGTTCTTTTGCTGCGCTCAAATGAAACAGGGGGACGACACGAGAACACAGAAGTGTTCTCGTGTCGTCCCCCCTGTTTCATTTGAGCGCAGCAAAAGAACGATGCCGTACCAACTAGCCCCCCATGGAATCCTTATTGAAGAAAATGCACACAACATAAGCGCTAAAAAAATGATGAACCAGTTAAAAGATGAACCAATACCAACTATCCCAATTAGCCGCGCTACTTCCTGTGAACCTTTCTCATCACCAGATTCAAGAAATGATTCCATCCGCAACTCGGCACCTCATTCGGAAATCCTGAAAATAGAGGGACACCCGTGGGGTGTGGTCAAATCCGGACCTCTACACCAGATCGAAGCTGAAGCCACAAAACATACAGGCAGCAATGAAATACTATACTGATGATGAGCTCAGCTTCACCCAACAAAGCCCGAACAAGAAAGATTTCATTGCAGTTAGCGGCTCACCCTGACGCAGGGTTCGAGCTCACGAAGTTCTCCTCCTTGAGGCCGAAATGGGTTGCGTGCACAAGGTTGCTTCACCAGGAGCAAGAAACACACAACTGCTTCAGTGACGTTTGTGACTGTCTAACTTGTCTGACTATGACTTGTGGCTATGACTCCCTGTGTATACAACAGGGGTAAAAAATTGGGGGATCAATGGACTCGTCGTCGGTGGCTACGTATTTCAGCAGGAGCCCGTCATGGTCCAGCAAATATGAATCCGCGGGGGGACTCAGCGACACACGCTGGTTCCAGCCCCCCTTCCGCGCCCGCTGCAGAGCAAGCAGCGTAACGGCGCTCCGTCTCCCTGAGACCGTCGCATATTTCGCGACAACACGGATCACTTTGCTGAGCCTTCAGAAGCTCTTGTCTGCTGAAAGCGATTCCCATTCTCCCAAAGGGGAGCCTGGTAACGCGCCCACTCAGGACCGCAGCAACCGCCGCTTGCGCCGGCATCACGAGTTCGCTCTCGGCATCGTGGCCTTTGGAAAGCTCCCCCCGCTAGCCCGCTTCGCGGTGCGCTGCTTACCTGGATAGCAGCAAGGGGTCGTCCGAATGCGGACTCGCCCTTTTCGCCGAACGGCGGCTTGTTTCGCCCCCGACGCTTGCTTGTGCAAAGGCACCGCTAGCGGCTGTCGCACCGGGATCAAGATTCTCGGCAGACAATGGGGCACGAGATAGCGCGTCAGCTACCACGTTGGTGCTCCCCTTACGATACTGCACTGCAAAGTCATAATGCTGTATCAGGAGAGCCCAGCGCGCCAGCCTGCCCGCAGGCTCACGGAGCCGCATCAGCCAGCTGAGCGCACTGTGATCCGTTTGCACCACGAACTTCATCCCATCAAGGTAGACGTCAAACTTCCGCAGTGCAAACACGATGGCGAGGCACTCCTTTTCGGTCACGGAATAATTTTTCTCCGCGGGGACCAAGGAGCGGCTGGCAAAGGCCAACGGCTGCAACACACCATCGTATTCCTGTAGGAGAACGGCTCCTAAACCCAGATCGCTCGCATCAGTATGTACAACGGACGGTCTGGTCAGGTCGGGGGAGCTTGAGCTGCGCTGTCTCCGCAATGGCGCTAGACAGTCGGCAAAACGCCTGATGCTGCTCAGGTCCCCATTGCCACTCAGCAGACTTACCCAAGAGCTTGGTCAAGGGCGCCTGCAGTCGAGCACAGGACGGAATGAAAGAACGGTAAAAGTTAACCATTCCCAAAAAGCGGCGAAGGCCACGTACGTCCTTGGGCACGGGGAAATCGAGGATTGCTCGAAGTTTCTCCCGATCCGGCTCAATGGAGCCTTCGCCCAGCGTAAACCCGAGTAACTGAATACGGGTCTGCGCTAATTGGGCCTTAACGGGATTTAACGTCATCCCAGCGGCCCTCACCCTCTCGAGTACATCGGCAACATGGGCCAAGTGCTCTTCGAAGGTTCGTGAATAAATCACGATGTCGTCGAGGTAGCACATGCAGTATGACCACTTTGCTTCCCCGAGGACGCGGTCCACGAGTCTTTGAAACGTCTCAGGAGCATTGCAAAGACCAAAGGGCATACGAGTGAACTCGAACAACACTCTGTGGGACGTGAACGCAGTTTTGCACTGGTCACTTTCACCCATCCGGACCTGTAGGTAACCTTTCGAGGCGTCAAGCTCTGTGTGTCTCATCAGTGCTCTGTGTGTCTCATCTTTGTTTGTCCTCGTTCCATGCGCTGTGAAACTTCGAAAATACGTCAAGCGTAGTAAAGTACCGCGCATCACCCAGGTTTCCCTAATGGAGCTTATCGTAGGGAGCGGATAGGCATCCTTACGAGTCACTCCATTCAGACGGCGATAGTCGACGCAGAGGCGATGACTGCCATTTTTCTTAGGCACCAACACAATTGGAGACGCCCAGGAGCTAGACGAGCGGCGAATAATGCCTGCCGAAAGCATGTCGTCTAGCAATCCGTCGATAATCTGCCGTTTGGCGAGACTGACGGGCCTGGGGTCACACTTCAAAGAAAGTGCGTCGCCAGTTTCGATCACGTGGCTCACCAAATCGGTACAGCCGGGTTGATCGGTGAAGAGCTCATCGTACTGCCGTAAAAGTGCCGACAGACGAGCCTTCTGTGTATCATCCAAATGAGTCGCACAGGCGATCAAAGGATGTGGCGCCTCTTCGTGTCGTGTCGGTCGATCCAAACGGGGGTTTCGAGCCGACGAGCGCTTACCGCTGGGGTATGACCCCGAAGTTTGCGCGCGACACGGTTCGTGCCGTGCCTCTCGTTCCCAAAGGGGACTTAAGCAACTTAAGTCCCCAAAGGGGACTTAAGGGGCAAAGGCAACAGTATCCGCCGGCGGGCTGATGAACGGCTTGAGCTGGCAAAATGGGCCATCACGATAGCCGCCATTCGCAATGTCCACAACGATCCCGGTTTTTAGGAGAAAGTCCTGACCGAAAATCACAGGGACACTGAGCCCTGGGAGATGAGCGAAACGTCAGCGTCTCATTCGATCTCCCCATCTGGCAGTCAGCCTTGCGGCGCCAGCCGACTGGGCCACGCCTTTCGCAAGGGTGAATGTCGTTCGGCAGTCGCGCAAGTGCACCGAATGCTTCTGCAAGTGGGACAATACCTGATCGCCAAACAACGAAGCGCTAGCGCCCGTGTCCAGCAACGCCGAAAATTCACGCCCGGAATGAACGGCGCATGCGCACCAGCAAGACTGCTAGCCGTGTACGCAGAGCGAATAAGCAAAGGTTGGGTCGCCCGTGCCTTCACGAACGACCCGCAATTCCCGTTTCCCTGCCTCACAGGAGGCCTAGATACGGTGCAGTCCCATATGTGCCCCCGTTCACGGCAGCGAAAACAGCGCACTCCATCTCGGTCTATTTCCCGAGACGGAGCAGCCTCGAGCTGTGTGATCGGCTCGCCACGTTATCAGAGGATACGTATCGACGAGCGTCACCCACATTGCGTTCGGTCGGATGGCGTCCCTTCGCGTGGGTTTCAGGTGGTGCAGCACAGGCTGCCCGCCTTTCATGCGTGTAGGGATCAAGAGCGCGAGCGCTCAACTCCCACGCACAGCCGCTTGCAGCCTCAAAGGCGGCGCCATCAGGCCATCCCACGGCCCCTCGCCATGCGCAGCGCGGCTCAAGGGCCTCGCTGGCTGGCGGTGGCGGGCGATAGGCGCGCGCGGCGCGAATGTCGCCTTGAATGCGCTTTGCCTCAGCAGCCAACTCCTCCAAATCGCGGAAGCGACCGCCGCGCAGGTACGCCGAAAAGGTCGGATCACAGAGCAAGAAAGACAGGAGGGGAAACTCCGGACCGGCGCCAGCGAGAGCGTGCGCCGCGATAATGTCACCCTGGAAGAGGAGGTTGGCGAACTAGGGAGCCTTCATGTGCGCGCCTCCGTGCCTCCGGAGGCGCGGGCACATGAAGGCTCCCTATGGCGAACTATGGCGAACTAAGGTCCCTATATATACAGGGACTTTATGGCGAACGTGCGCGCAGCGATCCTCGCGGCGACGCGCGGTACTATTCGTCTTCCGCCGCGATAGGAGAGAGCGAGCAAGAGCGAGCGCGTGCGCTCCGACGGCGCCCGGGCGTCGTCTGCTACATCTTCCCCTGGTCGCTTGCGCTACGTTGCCATGCACCGCCAAAAAAAATAGTTTATTGTCACAAAATTTCGCGCTAAGAGAATAAAGCTCGAGCAAAGCATCTCAGGGTCAATCTTTTTTGGCTCTTCATGTTCTGTATCACGAACAAACTGGCACACTTCAGAAAGCAGACGATTTGAAATCGTAGCAGGCACGTATAGAAAACCGCGGATGGTGTGGCTTGGTATTTGGTAAGTTTTTCGACATCACGAAAGACGCCAGTTTGTTCTAGTTTACTAACATGCGCCATAAAAAATACAGAACTGGTGTGCGGGGATAGAAAATAATCACACTTCTGCATCACGTTTGGGCAGACGTGAACAGACGGAACAACGTCGGTGTTGGCCTCGAGTATCAACACGTCGTAAGTTCGACAGTTCCTGTGCTGCTGATTCGCAATGTATGTTGACTGTGTAAGAGGTCGCTGGTAGTCGACATGGGGCGACGATGCTTTGTCCCGAACTACAACAGTGGGTATAAGTCTTGCGCTGAAAAAGTTCACACCTTCAAAGCTCCAGCTGACCCTGAACGCTTGCAGGAATGGCCGAGAGCTATAGGCCGGGTGGATCGCGATCTCACATCATGCGACTACGTCCGCGAAAAGCATTTCCCCAGCGAAATGGTGAGCAGGCAATACGCATCAACACCCGTTATTCACGCTTCTGCAGGCAGGCTCCACGGCATTTGTTTCGTTATGAGCGTATATAGCACGAGTTTCCCACAAATAAAACTTTCACCCTAGCATGCGAAGGTGAATAAACTGGAGAAAACTAAAAGCCTACGGAAGTCACGGACGGATTGGTGAATAAATGAAAACGAACCGCTCTATCGATTGTTGACAGTTCCATGATATGCAAGGGTGGCGCTCAAGCACCAAGCAGCGGCGCGCAAGCAGACGACGACGAGAGAGGGCTCGACGCTTCCCGCGTCTGCCGCTCCGACGCGGCAGTTCGGCCGCGATTCTGTAGGTGGCGCTGTCACGACGTCCGCCGCCGCTCTTCGGGGTGACATTATCGCGGCGCGGAACGCCTCCGTGGGTCGGATGTGCCTGCCGGATCACCCGTTCGACGCGTTCCTCGTTCAAGGCTCTGGGCTCAGCGATAGAGAAAAGGTCGTCCATCGCGCGTACATCACTCGTCAGGAGCTTGTGTACGGAGCTCGAGCTCTCGCCGCATCCTACTGTCGTAGTCAGCGGGTAGGAATTCACGCAGAAAGGCCGCGCGAAACTCCTCGAGGGTTGCTGCTCGGTAACCGGAAAGCCGATACCATCGTGCCGCCGTGTCAGTCAGTGCAGCCGGGACGACGCGTCCGAGCACCTCCTGATCGTCCAAACCCATTGCTCTCTGATAACGTGACAGAGAGTCAAGGTAATCTCGGGCACTGAGCAGATCACCGTATCCGCTGTAGGTTGGCACAGGCAAAATAACAGCGGGGTGAGCGCTTTTCGGAACGGCCGAAAGCGTTTGCACAGCTCCCGAGAGCGCTTGGATCATCTGGACGGCATTTTGCAGCAGCGTCTGCGTCGCACCTGCTTCACAGGAAGCCATTGGTGCGTTAGCGGCGCGGTCGAGCGAAGGTGAACAGTCTCCCAGCTCGATCAGTGGAGCGGTTTCAAAAGGACTACCGCCCTGCGCGCCATTCCCAGAGCAAAAGAGGCTGCTTGAGGGATTTGCCTGCTGTCGAACATAATTGCCACTTGGGGCGGTTACCGTCGACAATACAGGCGCCTGCTCAGCGTGCGGTCGAAGTGTCGGTTGCACGGCTGATGGCGGGCAAAAGTCGGCAAAGGCCAAAGCCTGCGCCCCGTCAATTCCGCAGGGAACCGACTGCGAGCGCTGTGCCATCGAACTGCCACGCATTTCGAAGGATACTGCAGCAGTCGAAGGGGCCTGAGCGTACCGTACGGGTAGGGCAAAGGGCCCATTCCGAAACAACGCTCCATCTCCAATTAAAGGGAGCTAAACGGTTAAAGGGAGCTAATCCGCTAAAACGGTCAGCGGACAAAAATCCCGCGAAGCATACATGTTGCTTAGAAGAATGCGTTGCTGGGCTAGTTGGTTCATAATCTTAAAACTTGGAAGCGCAAAATCGACGAGGACTACGAAGGAACACAGATACACAGGACAGGCGCAAACTCGCAACTAAGCTTTATTCAGAAGTCTCCCTAGAGCACGGGAACATGAGCGATCTGTTCAAAACCGGTGCTCTCTAGCATTCGTATTCTGGGC